>JABSTQ010011141.1:0-215668 GCA_013358835.2 Ixodes persulcatus
ATAGCCTTTTTTTTTTTTTTGCGATGACGTAGACTTTCATAAAATCGAGTTTTGTTTTGGTGTTGTACGTTCAGGCTAAGGTCTGAAGAATTCGGAGGTGTAGCGTAGTTACGCTTAAGCTGTTTTCTTTTTTATCGTCGTGATGCTCCGACGCCGATACAAGTCAGTGCCCAAGATGGCCCCAAGCTCCTGCCTACCGACATGACTGTTTGAAAGATGGCCACCCGTCTTCATTGACACTTCGCCGAGATGAAAGGGAGCAACTCCTGGTTTTCCTGTGAGGCCCGGTTTTCTGCTGCGTCTGGTTCCCCTGCAAAGCCTGGGTATTCAGCTGCATATGACTTTCACGACACAACTTCAGAGAAAGAGCGCGCCCGCACTCGCAAAGAAATTTCAGCTAAAGCCACCTTGTGTTGTGCTTCGCTTTCGCTTGTGAGCAGCTACGTTCCTTGGTACCGCCGTATGCGGAAGAATTAGCAGCTCTTGCGCTCAAGGCGACTGGTGCCAGAAATAGACTTTGTTTTCGAAAAGACTTTTGCGTTCGACAATCAAAGTACCAAGGTTTTGAGAACAATAACGCTTGAAGATTCTCAACGAACTTTCATACACATGCACGAGCCCGCTTTTTCTCTGAATTTGACTGAACCTATGGAAATAACACTGACTTTTCACCGGACTTGATATTTTTTTTTATTTTGGGGTCTTCATTACGAAAGCCGGGATTCTTCTTTTTGTAGTACTTACTTTTCACTTTAGCAAATGCTTAAAAATTAAGAAAGGAAGAATAGAGACGTGTTTCAGCGTGCTTTCGTGTTCTTCGTTTGGCTTTGGATTAGCCCCGTGCGCGACCGAAAGCGTCGCTGTGGTCGGCCTTCCACGATTGGCCGAACGCTGACTATGACGTCGGAAAGGGGATTTATCATCGACGGAAATAAGAGGAATGAAAGAACTTTAATTTTGACGGTGTTGGCAGTGTTCCTTTAAGAGCGCAATGATTTCAAGCTTCCACCATTCTAATAACAAACACCATCGAACTTGTTATTTGTAAGGTAATGACGTCACAAGGGGGAACCACAGGAGGGCGCCACCAAAACATCTCGCCGCTAATAGACCCTTTCCGAAATTCAGTGCCATCTGGTGGTTTGTAAAGCAGTTTAGGTTTTGTCATATCAATGGCGGAAATAAACTTGTATCGGCACCGTCACTTTCGCAAGTCAACGGCATGCGAGGAATTGTTCAGTGTGAGTTCTTTCTCAATTACTCTCAGTTCGATGGTGACCAAGAACCCGCATTCTGAACAAAGCTACAACGCACTCGGATGCCTCGAGAAAATTCTAATACACCGAAGTGCTTCAAAGCCGATTGTGTACCGCCCACAGATTGACTGAATCTGAGTTATTAGAAATAAACGCTTACGTAGCTCTTGTGTTCGTCCCGTCGTCGCGTCGTACTGACCCGTCAGTATTGACCCGTCGTACTGACCCGTACGACGCGACCTACATCGCGTCGTACTGACCCCCTGAATGTACAGACCTCGCAACATTGCTTAGGAGCATCTTCAACGTCTTCCTTTATCAGTCACTAGAAGGCCGCCATTCGTATGGCACAGATGCCGTTCCACAGATGATGATAGTGATCAAAAGTGGCCAGACTGAATTTCGGAAAGGGTCTATTCTCCCATCATGTTTGTGTAAAAAAAAAATATTAAGAAAGGGAGAATGTAGTATTCTGAGCTTAGTCAAGTTTAGCGGTCGCACGGGCACGTTTGAACGAGAGAAGCGCGTGCCCCACTGGGAGTGGCGCGTGCTCAGGTCGTGCATGCTACTACCGGTTTAGAACAGTTGACCCTGGAGTTTGGAATAAACAAGTAGACCGTCACCGGTGTCCTTCCTTGCCCTCGACGCGGGCCCCCGCCGTTACCGGGTCGCCTTAGCGGATGAATCCGACGTCATCTCCCCGGCCTCGACGACGGCTGCAACAGCGGCTGCCACTCCTTTTGACAACATTGACAAGGCAAGACATCCCCACCACCGGCATTCAAGGTCATTCATGCTGCCCTGCGCCGGTACACGACAGCACCTCTCGGACCACCACCTCATCACTACCAACACCGGCCGCCACCTCCTCTAAAATACAATACTCCCTTTTTCCTCTTGGTGTTTTTCCCGCCGATGGACGCCAGAAGTTTGACGGAGCGTCGGTACGATGGCGGACCGTACCGAAAAACACTAAAGTTTGTGTATAGCTCCATATCAACATCGTATAAAATATCAGCCCGTAATAACGCTTCCTAGACGCGGCAGCGCGGACCTTTGTGGAACGGGCTGCCGCCTTTCCGCGGTGCCGTTGCTCTTTTGAAACATTAAATATGACTATTATTACAATTCGCAACTCAAAATGGCTGTCATCTGGATGATCGTCGTAGAACAGCAGTATGAGGCTGGATCTGCAAGGCGTGAGTAATTCTAGTTTTGCTATGTACCAGCAATATTACAGCACTAGTTTATTTTTTCACGTCTGGAAGGTGTTGGCAAGCACCTTTATTGTGAAGCCGATCATCCAGGAGCAAGGGAGCGCGATTCTCACACCGCGGTATAGACCCTTTCCGAAATTCAGTGCCATCTGGTGGTTCGTAAAGCAGTTTAGGTTTTGCCATATCAATGGCGGAGATGAACTTGTATCGGCACCGTCACTTTCGCAAGTCAACGGCACGCGAGGAATCGTTCAGTGTGAGTTCTTTCTCGATCACTTTCAGTTCGATGGTGACCAAGAACCTGCATTCAGAACAAAGCTCCAACCCACTCAGATGCCTCGAGAAAATTCTATTCACCAAAGGGCTTTAAAGCCAATTGTGTGCCGTCCACAGATTGACTGAATCTGAGTAAACGCTTACGTTGCTCTTGGGTTCCATTCCTACGTCGCGTCGTGCTGACCCCCCGAATATGCAGGCCTCGCATCATCCGCTTAGGAGCATCTTCAACGTCTTCCTTTATCAGTCACTAGAAGGCCGCCATTGGTATGGCACAGATGCCGTTCTACAGATGATGATAGTGATCACAGTGGCCAGACTGAATTTCTGGAAGGGTCTATTACCATCGCTGAAAGTGTCGAATTGGCTCCCTAAGGGAGCCAGAGTTGCGCCAGCCAGAAACCAGGAAGTTTTTTTGTTTTGTTTTTTTTTTGGGGGGAGGGGGGGGGGTTAGGTGGCTGGGATGTCCATGAGTTGGGGTACGGAGAGGGGGAGGGGTGGTCAAGTGCATCTGTATATTATAGGGTCAGCTGGATTTCGGGGAGGGGGGGGGGGCTGAAACTCTATTCACGAACTCGACTTTGTGACGTCACGGCGCGGTGGTGACACGTCGAACGCACTTCCGGTCTGGGGCTGTGGGCAGAAGTCCCGATGCCAGACGTGTATTTCTGCGTTGTTATCAAAGGAACCAGACGAAAACCTGCCTTCTCGTCAAAACGCCGCGACTGGGGCCGTACCAAAAGAGTCGGGAAAGATTTGAAGGTCAGTTTTCACGTGCTCGGTTCGTCCGAGAGTCTGGATATGTGCCGTGAAAAGGGAAAAGTAGACGCCGTGGGACAACGATTGCTTGGGCGGGAAGCACTTTGGGTTGACTTCACGGACACTTGTGGTCATCAGATGTATTTGTTTTGTTCCAAAATGAGCGCTAAAAAACCGTCAAGTTGTGCGGACCACCTGCGTACTACGTCCAGTGCGTCTTCAAGTTCAAACGGCAGCCTGATCGTTCGAACTGTCGTCTACTCTTTCAAACGCTTCTGCTTGTCGTCTGCTCTCTTAGACGACGCCGGTTCGTAGACCGAATGTTGGCCCGGGACTTGCGATAAGTAGTAAGTGCTGGCCTCAAAAGACGTATGTTTGAAGGTCGGTAGCAGGCTGGATGTAAACAGTAGATACAAGGAGATGTTGATCATTATTACCAGTGGCCATCACCGACTTGTTATGCCGGATTCACTTGGTCCGATTCTGCTTGCGATTTTCAGTATCGACGTCGACCATCTCAGCTACGGTTCACGCTTTTGCAGCCTGAGCGGCGTCGCGACTGAAACTGCGAGCGAAATCTCATCATGCGAATCAAGCTTCAGCGTACATACTGCGGCGTCCACGCGGAATGAATCGCCACATGTCACATTCTTCACGCGAAGTTTAGCGGTGTAACGAGCCTCGGTAATTTCGCTGACGCCGCTCAAGTAGTCGGACATCTCCAGGAAGACGTAAAATCAACAATTCGAACTCGAAAAAGGGCAGGGGGACTCGCATCGACTCCGACAACATCGCATTTCAATGGTTTGTTTATGAGCGACGGCGAGCTTCTTGCCCACACCCCCATCGCGCATGCGCGGCGCCGGTGGCGTCCGCTAGGGGCGCTCCGGTTTGTTTGTAAACATGAGTTGGAGTATAGGACCCCCCCCCCCCCCCCCCCTCCGGCTACGCCCCTGCCTTGCGCGTCTTGGAGCCGCGCACCTTCAATTGCGGCCGGTCACGTGATTGAATTCGGCGAATAGCAGTTCCGCGCGCGCATGGAAAACAGAAAAAGAGGAGGAGGCAAAAGCAGGTGAACACACGCCGGGGCGTGTGCAACGTCTACTTTTCTCAACGTTGACTTTCCTGCACGTTACGGGATTCTTTGCTCCTCACGTGATCGATCTGGGCGAATAACGTTGCGGCGGCACGTGGAAAGCAGGCGCGCAACTCTAGCACCCGTAGGAAGCCTATACAGGAACTCTAGAAAACTCGCCCGTTCACCTCATCTACTTCGTATGGAATGGCGACCGCCGATGTTGCATGATTGGGTTTCGAAAAACGTCTCGCTTGTAATAAAATTGCATTGAAAATTACTGCCATTGGTAAACTTAATTAAAAAAGTGATATTTGACTTCTCGAGTTTGCAGTGAATTATCCATGGCGGAATCTGTAAATTCATGCGCTCCGCTGACGTGTTTCCCGATCTGGCGTTAAACAGGGAACGCATTATGCTCACGTGCCTACATTCCACTCATCGAAGAGCGTCTCGACGTAATTACCGGTGTGTTGTTTTCGTCCCAGCGATTTCTGCAAGTTACTCGTTTAGTGACCTGGGAAACCAGCGCTTCGATGCATCCAACATCACGAGAACAAGCGGGCATGGGTAAGCATTTGTTTGCAGGCCTCTTTGTAGTAAAACATACGCTCTATAAAAAAAAAAAAAAAAAAAAAAAACGCGTTTTGAAGCGGTGGACGACCATTGGAACGACGGTAATTATCGTGAAAAGAACCGCATTCTGCCTCAAGCATGTAAGGATTTAGTAGCCTGTGTTTTTTAATCCGTGTAATGACACCTTTGCTCCGCGTTTATCAGCAGCCCTTGCAACATCCCGTAAATGTCATGCTCACAAGCCACGTTCACAAATCTCTACTCCTATTTTCCTTGGATGGCGCGCCAGCGAGTGCATAAGACGCAATCGTGTACTATGCTGGGCTAGAAGGGGGAGATGAGACGATCGGGCTTGGGAAAGTCACTTAGTGATTCAGCATTCGGAGCTGTGGTGGGTTATAGACCATTCCATTTAGCGCTCTCTGGGCGGCACCATTTTGTTCGTCAGCAGCGCCCTCTCCATACATCCGGGAAATTCAGCGGGTTCGGCGGGGTAAAACGCGAGAGGGGGCATTCGCCCGACTCCGCTAGCAGACGACAAACCGGGAGGTTGCTGTTCTCCATCTTTGGGCTGTAGCGGCGGGCTGTCCGGAACAAAGAACTCTTGCTCGTGGCTGCCGTTGTGAAGTGGTTCGCGTTCTTAGAATAGTTGTGGCTACTCCAAAATCAGTCTATAGCTCTCTGTTGTTCTAGTTCGGTAAATGATCAACTAGCATATATTTATTTCCGTTACTTAAATAGCAGTTGAGTCAGCCGGCAGTACTACCCTCAACTACTGCGTATATTGTGGCAGGAGAGCGCGTTTTTATTTATTATTTCAGACTTCCAGTCATGGTCGCTAAAGGCCTACACCAGTACGAACTTCGTATAGTAAAAGAGGTACAGCAACCGGATTTACTTTTCGCCGGAGAGACCGGTCAATCTGACACAGATTTCCGTCTTTCGTTTTTATTTGCACACAGGTAACAGCGCAAATGGACCCAGGTAGTCTTTTTATCTAGCACACGATAACTGGCATACCAAAATCTGCGCATCTGCGCTTGAAATTTCCAAAATGACGCGTTTTTAAACAGTTTGTACGCCAGCCGGATGCTAGCTACAGCCCACTCGGCGCAGCAGACGACATGCGAGTGAGAGGGGGAGGGCATTTTTTTTCTCTCTATTACCGTCTCTGCTATGACTACCAATGGAACGGTCTATAGCGGGGCAGAGAGCCATCGATAAGTTTATAGCAGTGCCCCCCTCCACTACAGGGAATAGAAGGTGAGAGCAGTAGTATATGTAGGGGCTTCACAAGCACGCCATAACGTAACTGCACCTTAGAAACAAGCTTATATGCTTAGAGACTTAAAAGAATGCGTAAACACAAGGTCAGCAGTAAGCGAGCTGCATCTTTTCCCTTCTATTATTTTGCGGATAACGTCCCCGTAGAGTGGGGAGGGGGGCAGAGATAAAGGCATAATGCCTGCGGAGCATCTGCCCCCCCCCCTCCCTCTTTTCCAGCTCAGCAGCACAAACAAGCAACAATAAATAACATCATGCGCAAAACACGTGTAAAAATGAAACAAAGCGAGGTATATCAATATAAAGCACAGATTTCATAAATGCAATGGAGCGTCTCCCATAAAACGAGTAAAGAGAAAAATATACAATCTACACTAAACAATAAAAAGATTCTTTCACCTCTGATGTATATAGATGTGCGAAACTGCTGTATCATCATTCTGATATAAAGCATGCAATCCATAACATTTCATGAAAAAAAACACTAAGATATAATCGAGTTACGGTGTTTGAGGAGAATAACATAAAGGACGAAAACAGGACGACACGTTTCTCCAACTCAAACACCGTAACTTAACCAGCACGCTCCATTTCCACGAATATAATTGAGGCTTCACAAAAAAAATTGAAATTACATAAGTACTACTTGTCCACACAATATGAATTACCGACTACGATTTCGATTTTGAGGAAAGATTCCTTATGCGGCACTTCACGATTGTAATCAACGCTAAAGACATTTTGTTCTTTGGTGATCAGTACGCGGCGGATAGCCGTTGTGGCGCTGCTGCGTGCATATTGTAGCTAAAGCTGCGTACTAATTAAGCCTTGCCATTTTCTCCGACTGGACGAAGCGAGCGATTGTCACGCTTCTCATTCTAGCCCACCATACATACACTGCTTCCATGGAACATTAATCAACACTGCAGCGATCGTCCATGGACAAGCCAGAGTCGTTTACAAGCGTCTGTAATCATATGTTTACGCGAGGAGGAAACAGAGCGTCTGAAAGAACTAAACAAATAAACAAAAAGAAATGCAGCTCGCGCTTTTAGTCTCTTATCAAAATGATAAGAAAGCTTTCCTTGTAGAGGAGTAAAAGGGGGATCGCTGGCCGAGTGGGCAAGCACACACTAAAGTCACTGCATCCTGGGAAAGTATCGCCATTGCCTTCCCTGGCTGGAGCCGAACACAAATAAATACTAACATAAAGACGACCAGAACCTCTCGAGGCGATTGGCTTATCGATCTTCGTTGTTATGGCAATCGCCATTTCGGCCCCTTCAAATCTTCAATGCTTCGAGAGGGTCGTTCTAAACCAGTCGCGCCACGGTCACCATGGATCATCATCGTACTGGAAGCTTTCCTCGTAAATTTAAGCGTTTTTGGCACTGTGTATGCAATCAAATTATAAATCATACCCATCTCTATGGATCCCTTACAATTATATTGTTCTTCTTGCGTATTTCAAAACAGAAAACTTATTTTTCAATGTATCCAAGCACCGATACCGCACGTGGGGGTGGTGTGCGGATAGCATAATCTCGCTATACAAGAAACTTTTCTATAAAGCTACCCGTCAACAGAGATTTGAGATCAGCTCAGTAAGAATTTGAGAGGTCAAGGCGAAATTGCTCATTTCAAGGGCAAAACTGGCAACCATAGGGGAGCTTGGCGTTACTTTCCCAAGATCCATTTACTTCAGCACACACAAGCTCGTAGCACGTGGACCGAAAGCTCGTGCTACAAAACACAGAAACGGCACGCTGTCGTGTATAGACCTTTCCAAAAAAGAGCGTGGGGCCGGTGCCATCTTGAGTGTTCGTGCGTACGGCGCGCGCTTTCCTCGCTTTCCGAAGCGACGAACACGCACGTGCTGGGCTGTGAAGATCGCACGCTGGACTGTGATTTTTGTAAACATTGGAAAGGTCTATAGACAATTCCACTTTTTACAAAATCACCGTCAACACGTGCTATATCACAGTCCAGCTTGCGCTCGCTCGCAATTGCGGCCATCCAGAGCGTCCGCGTGCATAACACACAAGCACTGCAATGAACGCGTCCTCATACGCTTTTATGGAAAGGTGTATACACTTTGTCATAAAACATTTCAGTGTCTATATTAAGTGTCGCACGATCTTTCCACGAGCAACAATGTGACGTGTTGGGCTAGTTGGTTTGAAGTGAACATCTTGGGGAGAAACAGCGGCAAAGAAACTTGGACAAGAGTAAAGTCGTGTTTGTTCCTTTACTCTTGTCCAAGTTTCTTTTCCGCTGTTTCTCCCCAAGAAGTTCACTTTCCACGAGCCAGCGGCCGCCGGTGTGCGCGAGGACACGCAATGAAATTGACGTCATAGTCCCCATTCACGCTTAAGATGACAGTGAAATGTGTGGGCTCCGGGGAAAAGGATAATAATACAAACTTATCATCTCCACAGTGGGGTCTGGTTAAAAAAAGTGGGGGGGGGGGGGGGGGGAGGCGATTAATTAGGCTAACAAGCACGTAGGCTTTACTTGGGGAGATGAAAAGCCGGTCTTTGTTCTCCTTTGCCCCGAAGCCCATAAATTTCACTCTCACCTTAAGGGGTATTCACACGAGGGAGAAATCCCGGGGATTTCTTCCTGGCACGCGCATCCCACGACGAAAACGTCAGGCTTTGCGATGTGCAAAAGCCTCGCGTTTTCATCTCGTGAGGCGCGCGTGCCGGGGACAAATCCCCGGGATTTCTCCCTCGTGTGAATACCCCTTTAAGGGGTATTCACACGAGGGAGAAATCCCGGTGATTTCTCCCCGGCACGCGCGCCTCACGAGATGAAAACGCGAGGCTTTTGCACATCGCAAAGCCTGACGTTTTCGTCGTGGGATGCGCGTGCCGGGGAGAAAATCCCCGGGATTTCTCCCTCGTGTGAATACCCCTTTAAGCGCGAATGGGGGCTATGAAGTCCATTTCGTTGGCTCTACCACACTTCATCCCAAGTCACTTCATCCCAGGACAGTTTAACCCAGACACATCATACCAAAGTCATTTCATCCCAATATGTTTAACCCCAAGACATTTTATCCCATGGACAATTCATACCACGACATTTGATGCCAGAATAGTCCATACGGTTTAGCCGATTCAAGGGCCACTCTTTTCATCCCAGGTCATTTCATCCCAGGACTGTTCATCCCGGACACTTGATCCCAGAAACGTTCTATCCCGAGACGTCTTATCCCAAGACTCTTCATACCAAGGAAATTTCATGCCTGGATATTTTATACCATGAAGTATTCTGCCTAGAAGAAGAAGTTATAAAATTGGTTTTTCACGCGCCCAGCCGATGTATGCACTTCTGCTTTCTTATATTGTCACCCGTGCCACGCAAGGCCGTCCTGCACGTGGCATCCAGAATCTATCAGTCGAACAGTCCAGCCAGCCTGACATGTTGATTGTTAGCGAGTTTGTTTATAATCGTAATCGTAATCTTCATTGGCTCCCTAATAAATATAGAACATGGCTCCCTTCGTGGCTTCTTGTCGAGGCTCGCCGAAGCTCTGCTTCAAAGGTTACATGCACACCAAGAACAAAACCGACGACGGGAAGACGGCATGGAGATGCGAGAAATTCCAGGAGGGTTGCCGGGGACGAGCTGTTACTGCAGGTGAGACAACTACTGTGACACAAGGCCACACTTGCCATCTACCGAGTCCAGAAAATGTCGCTGAGGCGCGTTTACAAAATGAGAAAAATGTAGCAAGCGTTCCCCCGACAACTTTAGGAACGCCGTGGCCGCCAGCGTATACAAGGGAAAAGACCGGCAACTATCGCGAAACTGCCTAAGCTGTCATCACTGGAAAGGAAAGTGAACAGAGTTCGACGTGAAGCACATGGCGCAGTTGAAATTCCCCACCGAGTCGAAGACATAATGGACCTTTTGTAGAAATACGCGGTGCGCATGCGCGGAGTATTTCATGCGCCTGGGTTCGAGAGTACCTAGTTCCAAACAATCCGCCATCTTGCATTTCTCGCCTTTGAGCGGTTTCGTTGTGTCGACCTCGGGGCGGAAGATTACGCACGATGGGGTCAAAGGTGAGCTTGGGAGAGCCGTATCTATAGGTCACATCGCCTCAATGGGTGAACAGGATGTAGCTGACGTTTTGGGTGTGGAACGGGTGGGAGAGGCCTTGGGCGCGCGTTGTTTTCCAGTCACCTAGTCTCGAACCGATTCGCGTGTCTAGGTGGCAGCACATATTCGCCAAGAGGTCCATTGTACCAGAAAACCTGGGGGGCTATGTTGCACGTTTTGGACTCCCAGGAGACTAGGGACAAGGAAGTGACGTAGGTGTGAATGAACGTATCTTCATCTTCTGCAGATACCGTCATCAGCGACTCCACCAATCAACATCTAAAGAGCGTTGTTGACGTCACTTCCTTCTCTCTAGTCTCCTGGGAGTCCAAAACGTGCAACATAGCCCCCCTGCGCATCACAAGAACAGCGTCACCTGAAGTATTTCCCGCAAAGGACACAGGCTGTTTTGACTCTGAAAGAATAATAATTCTCGCCTGTAACACCCACCTGTGGCGCTTAAACACCTGCGAAACCTGGTTGTGCGACGGCACATTTCGAGTAACACCAGAGATGTTTTACCAGCTTTGGGTTGTTCATGGCCTCTACGAAGGCAGGGAGCCTCCCCTTGTTTACTGCCTCTTAGCAAACAAGCGTGAAGCGACGTATAAAAGAGCAATGCGCATGCTACTTGGGGCTATTGACGGTGCCACTTCAAGCCCACGACAGGTGCACACAGTAGTGATGGACTTTGAAGAAGCTGAAGAGAATGCTTTTCGTGAATGCGTTCCTGACATCGAGGTGCATGGATGCTTATTCCATTTTGCGCCAAGCATCTGGCGCCGAATCCAAGAGCTCGGCATGCACGCGCGATTCATTGCTGACTCCAGCTACCACCTCAACCTGAAGAGATTCATCGCACTGAGCTTTTGCGATGTCTGCGACAGATATCGCATGCTCGCAAGACAGCTGCTGGACGTGTTTGGACGCACTGAACAGCACCAAGATTTCCTAGACTACTTTGAGGATACCTGGGTCGGTCGACCCTACAAGGACCCAAGGTTCCCAATATCTGTGTGGAATTGCAAGCGCGTGACTAAGGTCAACCTTCCCAGAACCAACAACAGTGTTGAAAGCTGGCACCAGGTATTTCAAAATTCTATCGGTGCATCCCATCTTACAGTATTCAAGCTGTTGGATGCGCTGCTTTTCGAACACGTCCGTGTGAACGGGATGGCTATCCAGCTCGACCTGGGTCATGAGCCATCGAAGAAGGAGTACGAGCAATCCATCAAGCGTCTATGCCGGTACCTAGATGACTACAGCAACAGAGACGCACATAGCTTTCTCAATGCGTGCTCGTGCTATGTACTTAGCGATTATTGAGTGTTTTAGCCAGAATTGTGTACTCTGAAGACTGTATTAGCCAGAATTGTGTGTTCTGGAGAGCGTGTTAGCCCGAATTTCGGCCTCTGAAGGTGTGTGAAGGTTTTGCTCTTATGGGTAGGTTATTGTAAAATAAACGTTTTAAGTTTTCATATTTCTGGTGAACGCTGTCTTGGCACAATACCTTTCGGCCGGTTTTCAAGTGACATCAATCCCCAGTATTGCGGTTTGTTGCGGTATACAGCTTTCAAAAGAAGTAAATCTGACCATTACATCTGCACTGCAAATAGAGATCGAAGTAAGTGAATGAAGGAGAGGGGAGAATACAAAAAGAGAAGAAAGGCTCTAAGTGGAATGGGCCGACTTTCGCTGAAGTTCAGTACCCAGCCGTCTGTGGGCACTCCAATGCAAACCCCAAAATGACGTTCATTTAAGTGCTACAGCCGGTGAAATGCGACCTATTTTACATGAACAACGACAAGTTTGATAGTGCGCAAAAAGTAGTCTAAGATTTCCTCTTGCTCGAGCTCAGCAACTCGTGGGTGCCCCAAATTATTCTGGTATGAAATGTCTGGGTATTTCATGCCAGTGGCATGGAACGCCTTGTGATGAAACATCTTGGGATGAAATGACTTTGGTATGAAGTGACCGGGATGAACATTCCTGGGATGAAGTATCCAGGGATAAAGTGTGGCAGAGCCACTCCAAAGTATGAAATATCCTGGTATGTAATGTACATGAGATAAAACATCTTGGGATGAAACGTCTTGGGATTGAACATCTTTGGTGTAAAGTGTCTGGGATGAAGTGTCCTGGGATGAAGTACCTTAGGATGAACTGAGTGGACCCCATTTCGTTGCGTGTGCTCGCGCACATCGGCGGCTGCTGGCTCGCAGAAAGAACATGCGGCACTCATTATGGACACTGAATTGTTTGGTTCAGTATCCCTTTAAAGGGATACTGAACCGATATTTCGATTTCGCAAAATAAGGCCGCAAAAGCGTTGAACAGGACGCTACGAACTCCAAAGCATCACTCATGCATCGATATCTCAAACGGGTGGCCGTACTTTTGGAAAAGAAGGGCGCGATCAGGCGAGGTCCTTTACGTCATTGTCCTCCGGGAGAATTTGAGAACGAGGGGAAGCGCCCTTGCTTCCCTCCTCTTCGCTTCGATTCACCAGCTCGACGGGACGAAGCGAGGAGGAGAGGAAATAAAAATCGTGACGTGCCTTGTCTCGTCGGCCTCGTCGGCCGTGTTCAATCGCAAACTTCCTTTCCAGAAATACGTCGATCCTTTAGAGATGTCGTTTTATGAGGGATGTTTTTGGGTTTTGCAGCGTCCCGCCCATCCGTCCAGCCTTGTTTTGTGAGCTCGAAATTTCGGTTCAGTATCCCTTTAGGCAGAGTCTAGATGCTCCGCCTTCAGCGCGAGCATTTGGTCCTTGCTAACATAAGTGCGAACGCGCAGGCACGCGCAACCAAAGCACTGCCGAAGCCCGCGAGTTCGCGCTGGACGCGGAGCTTCTATTCTCAGCTTAAAGGGGCGATGCAACGATTTGTTTGCTTCGCTAAAAACTGAATAGAACGGATCCCTGATGTAAATGACCTGTGAAACACCCGTTCGTTTTTCACCACACGGAATCGAAGTCGCAGAACAAATAAACAGAAACGAACAGCGTGCACCCCCTCAACTACCAAAACAAGCGGCCACGTGATCTGGAGCCGATTATATGCCGCCAATGTGGACCATATCCACGCGCTGGGGTTAGCAAGGCACAGGACGGGCGCTGAGTTCCAGACATTGTTATGGTTCGGCTGTTGTCGTCATTGCAGCGACAGGACACGGGCTACTACCCGAATGCTTCTCGAGCTATCGATTATCACGAGCTCAAATCAAGTACCCAGGCAATGCTCGGGTCCAATCTATGAGCCGCATTCAAGTATCGTCACTGGGCGGAACTGCATCCGCCCAGCTACGTCATCAAGTTTCGCGAAGAAGAAATTGAATGAAAACTCGCGCTATTGTCCTTAAAGGGGTCATGAAACGATTTTCCTACTTCTTCCTCCTTAGCTTTAATCCTCAACTCAAATGCAAATTGCGAAACCACGTCGTCGTGACATTCTTCAGCACCGGTGCGATGACTCCTAGCTTCCAGCGTGTTTTTTATGCACACCAAAGAACTTGTCATTCCCCAGTGACGACAAGTTCCGTCAGGGCGCTCATTGGCCACGAACGCGAATCCGAATATTCGTCGACGGATTGATTGTTGACGAGCGCATACGTCCGAGTGACGCAGTTCTCGTGTCAATGCGTGAGCTGGGCTCAGCTGACGTCAGTTTAGCACCGCGGACGCGCTTTGGGAACCGCGGATGTATCATAGTGAAAAGGCGGAGAGCTTTCGAAGGAAAGAAGGTACAAAATAGTCCGTTATATTTTCAAATGTTCGTACCGAAAAGCTGGCTTTTGTCTTTCTGCCCTCTTTCTCTTGGCCAACTAAACGATATGCGATAAGTAAAGTCCCCATTTAAAATCATTCATCGCTGCCCAAAATTCGTTTCATGGCCTCTTTAAAATTAAGGGGGATTCAACCGCTATTTATGTGTACCCTTTTCCTCATAGATGGCGCAGAATTTTTCCGGAACAAACGAGTTGCATGTTCGCAGCTGCGCATGCAGGTCGCGCGCTCGGGGTGGGCTCGGGCCACGGGCTGTTCGCCGCCGACCTTGAGCTAGATCTTTTTCGCTCTGCGTCCGCCGCTGGAGGAAGCGGCCAACAGGCGGTGCGAGATACGAACCAGTACATACGTAGATTGCAGTGGCTAACAAAACGTAGAATAAGCTCTGATTTCCGAATGGATTCGAAGTTCCATCCACGTTCGAAATTATCGAAAGCACTAGGTGCGGCGTTGCGGCAGTTTGGACCACCACATTTAACACGCAAACGTTGTTTTGCAAAAAAAAAAAAAAAAAAACTGAAGAAAGAAGAGCTTAATTTAAAGCTAGAAATGAAAAACAGAAATCAAGTGTCAGTTTTGCACTTCCTATGTCGTATATCGGCCTGCTCTTCTTCTGAATACTGGTTTGCAAATTCGCTCTCAAGTTGTGTGGAGTAGCCCATCTATCTTGGGAAAAGTGGCGACAATCATTTTTGTGGAAATGCTAGAGACACGTGCCGTGCGCCACTTCTGGGAAGAACTAGAGCCACTAAATGAGCTGCGCTTAGAGTATCGGCACTCTGTTCCCCAACATTGTTGTGCGCGACGGGATTTCGGTGCTTGTGCAGAGTAGACACAACTGCCGATCGTCATGATTCAAAAGTGCGACTTCCTCAGCATTAGATTCGGTGTTAGGAAGCTCATATAAAATTGCTTTGCTCTGTCGCGAACTGTTTAAACATTTGTGGAGGACGGAAAAGCGTCTCCTGCGATTTCAGTTAATTCTTCAGATAACTGGCTACAATGATTTTAAGCCACAATATTAACAAGTGCAGTTACTCTGAAGCGTAGCTTATTTAGTGGCACTATATATAGAAGAACATGGCGTTTGAAATCTAGCTCAGTGCTGCGCTGTTCCGCCATGATCTTCCCTAGTGCCACTAAATAAGCTAGGCTTCAGGGTAACGATACTTGTCCTATTGTGGCTTCAAATCATGGCTGCTAGTTATCTGAAAATTTATCTGAAATCACAGGAATCGCTTTTACGTCCTCCACAAACGTTTAAACACTTCGCGAAAGAGCAAAGCAATATTACATGAGTTTCCTAACACCGAATCAAATGCCGAGGAAGTTGCACTTTTGAATCATGACGATCGGCAGTTGCGTCTGCTTTGTACAAGCACCAAGATGGCGGCGCTCACAGAAATATTGGGGAACAGTACGCCGACCATAAGGATCGCTTATTTAGTGGCGAGGTCGACACTTCTGCACGTCCAGAGGTGTGGACCCCGTCGAAGAGGTCCACACTTCTGCGCGTTGACTCAAAAGCAACGAGAAGCATCTGGAGTTGGGCAAGTTGGTACATCTTAGATTCGAAAAGCGCCAGAAAACAAGGACCACAGAAGGAATAGACGAAACGATTCGAGAAACAACCGTTTCCCACCCGTAAACTGCACCAAGGAGTTCTCTGTCCGAGCAAGTGGCGCGGCTCCACTTCTCGTCCAGAATCGCGCGCCAAGTGCACAACAGCTGACAAGATTGGCAACGAGTATGGCCAGAAAGGACACTTTTTCGTCTGTCTGCCAGTCAGCGGAAAAGAACCACCCAAATACACAAAGCCATGTTGCACTAGAGTTATCCTCGTAAATTCCATAAGTTGAACGCGCTGGCGGCAAGTGCAGACTAACTTAAAGGGACCATGAAATGACCTTTTTTACTTTTGCCAGGTAACTTTTACATTAAACCTTCAACGTTCACTGAATGCCGAACAGGCACCCGTTTTCGTCTCAGTTTATTAACTTCTACACAAAAAATTAATGAAATATCGACTTTTTCTTTCTCTCCAACTGACCGCAAAACAAGCTGCGGCGTAATTTTGACGGTCGTGACGTACCCTGTTTCCGGAACCGGAAGTTCTCTCGGCTGTAGAATGGGAGCGTCAGCGGCGGCGAGTTGGGGGTGCGCCGGTAGGTTTTACTGCGCTGATGGCGCTGATGTCACCGACGTATTTTCTGAATCGGCGCCCCTCATCGCCGCGATCACAAGAGTTGGTCGTGGCCGCGATAGCCATGGACACATCGCAGCTGAGCGAAATTCAATGAGATATGTTGCGCTACAGCGACAGCATGGGACTAGTCCCGTACGCCGGTATGCCTGCGGGGAAGTGCGGCGAGTCTTCCGGTGAAGACTCCAGAAGTCAACCCAACTGTCATTGTTGGTAAAAGGCGGCCCGTGTCAGTCGTTTGCAAAGCGACGTAGATAGAGACAAATGGCCGCGGCGTTTTTCGCGGCCTAGGAGATGCAGGAGCAAGCCGACGTTAAAAAAAAAATACGTTTGAACTACGACAGTGTCAGCAAGAGCCACGTAAATACCTGTTCACACTCGGAGCGGACGCGCGCGTTTGATGGAAGTGCTCTATTCGCGCTGTTGGTAAGCGCTTCGGGTCCGATCTTTTACGATTGCAACTCGATACTGACGTGACACTCGGCAAAGGAAGGTTGGACCGGCATTGCACGTAGCTCCCACGAACTGTTATAGCTCGATAGTGACGTGCAGTCGTGTCAGAATAAAAATGACATACTAATAACAAAGTGTACATACACTGTAAAAAATGGACCGTAAAATTTACGGTCAAATACCAGGCAGCTGATGCTGCCAAACTTGTACTGTAAAAATAACGGTGCACTGTAAATCTGGTTTACGATAAATTTAAACGGTGACCGTAGAAATCTACGGTCGCCGTTTAAATGGCACCGTAAAAATAACGGTGCGCTGTAAATCTGGTTTACCGTAAATTTAAACGGCGACCGTAGATTTCTACGGTCGCCGTTTAAATTTATCGTAAACCAGATTTACAATGCACCGTTATTTTTACTGTACAAGTTTGGCAGCATCAGCTGCCTGGTATTTGACCGTAAATTTTACGGTCCATTTTTATGCAACCGTGATACGTTGAAAACTATCTTACTGGACCACACCATTATAGTAATTCGAACCGCGTAAACCATACAGCGTAAAAAACGCTCGGCGGAGTATTTTGGGGTTGTTGTGTTGCACTATTCAACTGACTTTAATTGCGCATATCTAAAGTGAATAAGCAGTCATGCACAGACAATTTTGTCTCCGGCGAGGTCGGCTGCTCTAGCAGCACTTGATGCAATAATATTTCTGACACGTGCTGTCAAAGGAAAGTAAAAAGATGTTATATTTATTTGCATTTTCAGTTATATTCCGACATGTCGTCGATTCACTGAAGAACCTTCACGTTTACGTATGTTTTCTGGTATTTTATTTGGGTTCCTCGTTCAGGGTTGATCCCAACATCTGTAAGAACGGAGTTACGAAGTAGTTTTTTTACTACCGCAGCTCATAATACGCCAGTTGAAAAATAATTAGACAATAAATACCTAAATTGGCCAGTTACTAAAGCTTTTGAAGCACTTATCTTTCGAATATGCCCAAGTAGCCTACACCCACTATTGTAGGTTAATGAAACTCCCCCATATGAACTCCTGAATTCACATAGACACTTTTTTTACCAATCTCACACCAGGTTAAGGACTGAACAGCCATTCACCTAATTACATATTTTGATGAGTAGTAAAATGCAAATAAAGAATGAAAGTGAATATCTGCCAGTTCTCAACTATAGTCTTTTATAAAGCAACACATTATACATTATATCATTCTACAATTATAATTTTGAACAGCAAAATAGATCATTCATTTTTTGTTCTCGCTCTGCACTAATAAATTGCTCTAAAATTAGTTGTCTTTATGTTAAGCAACTTGCACATCTTCGAATAGACACACTGCTAATATTATGTAACAACAATATTCAATTGAACCACTTTTAACAAGACCTCCACATCTTCGGGATATTCAAAATGTTAACGTTCAGAAAATATATCCATACTGGATCTATTAGCTGCAAGAGCAGCCCTTGGAACTGATTTATTTTTTTTTTTGTAAAAATTGAAAGTGGAAATAAAAGCCTTGTTATTTTGAATAGACATTTTAAGTCTTTTTGAACGAAGACTAGTCGCCGGTGGCGTCGTAAGCAGGTACAGTCATTTCTTAAAGTATATAGCGTATCCTAAGTCATAACGGAGTCAATGCTATGAAGAGCTAATTATATTTGAATTTTAAACGAAAAGTACCGCACATTAAAAATATCGTTAGGTAGCGCGTTTTCGCACACTACCAAGTATATTTGAGTAAGCGAAGGACAGGGAACACGAAATAAAATGATCAGACTTGCTTTTTATTCTACACTATCTCACCATAGCATGGCTTTAGCATTGACAATAACTTTCGCTGCACAAGTTTTGATGCAAGCAATGGACATTCTAAAACAAGGAGCTCACGTCTGGAGCAATTGCTGAAACGTATGTTAGATCAGATGAAATATACAAACGAACAAAAAAACACCAAATGATGCCAAGAAGCACAAATGAGCTCCATACCTTTGAATAAACTCCAAGGTGGTGCAAATCGTTTCTGTGTACGCAATGTTGAAAATATAGTACGCGCTGAATAGTACAGCCAGTGCGTGGTCGAACATGTGAATTTCGTCCATCACAGTTATTCCATCAATGAAGATTGAGTACATGCAGGCTGAGCAGATGCTTTCCCCTAGAAAAGAAAGTAAGGATAAAACAAAAGGCGTGAAAGTAGATATAAGATGTAGTAGATTCCAGAACTATAATTGTAGGTCAAAATCATTATAAAATTATAAGCAATATTGAGGGACTTGGGGTTCGGAAAGTAATCAATGAATGCTCACCATGAACTACAATGCATGGGGAGATGGGTGGTGCATCTTGATTCATGTCAGTTACTGACTTGCCTTAGTGGCAGGCCCGTCACAAAATTCCTCCAAAAGACCGGGTAAGTGGGATTCGTTCTGAGGCTCGGTAAATACCTGGCCAAGATTTGTCTTCTAGGGGGTATTTTAGTGTCTCTCTGACGGGGACATGCGGCGAAAACCGATCCTTTTGGCCACGACTACGCCCCATGTGCATACTCACTGTTTCCACATAAGTGCTTTCTCAAATATGCAGACCTCAACTGTTCCGGAAGAAAGACGGTAGCATTCAGTTACATAACGTTGTACAGTCACGCATAACTCGGGTAGCCTCGACTGAACCAAGCACGTTTTGAATGCTTTCAGCAAGTTTCCAGAACATGCATTGTTTGTACAAGAGATGCCAACGTTGAAATTTATAAATGGTTTTTTGAACGGTTGATACCGGCATAAGGAGCTATCCGTTCAACTTCAAGGAATAATAAAAACAAGATTGTATTTTACGGTTTTTCTTTTTTTCTTCCGCAGAGAGACATTCACACGTCGTAGTTATCATCAGGGGAATGCATCACGTTAACAGCACCGTCTTCATTAGAAACCGCACTAGTCGACTCAGTCGAAGGGTCCTCAACCTGAAGCGGGGCTGCAGGCGATGCGCCGTACCCAATTAACCCGTCCCTCGTAAATGCGCCCAGTTCAAATGAGCCGTGAACTATGATTTCACACCGAATACCTTAACAGTTGGAGCACGGACACGAACCCAAAATACCGTCAGTGATGTGGCCTTTTAGATGTTTTAGCAAAGCCTCTCTTGTGTGGCACTCCTCTAAGCATGCTGACAAAGTGCACTGAGAGCTTTCCAAAATCCTCGAAGCAAATCCGAACTTACCCTTAGGCGTTCGAATGTCTATGTCTTCTCAGAATATGACACCTGAGTCACACCTGAGAGCATCACACGTAACAAACTGGCGACAGCATCCTTCGTCCACACACGGAAGAATTCGAGAGTTGAAAAGGCGCTCCTCGAATTGCGCAACCAGCAAGCGTGCTTGAACAGAAACTACAAATTCCGCAAGTAAACATCTTATTAGGGTGTTGTATTTATGCCACCAACACACTATCCTTGCCAAGCAAGCAACAGATTGATAATGAAATACCTGTCTCGAGTATCCAGTTGCCTTCCGCTCCAAATGTTCATGTGCGCAAAAAGCCGGGAATGCCACGAACGAACGAGGACAAAATGGCGCGGAAACGGGCGGGAAAATGAACCGAACGTCCGCTTCTTCCACTTCTTCCCGCGTTGTCCCAACCAAGGGCGCTTTCGTTCCTGCGCGAATCTCGCCCGTTGCATTGTTGCTCTATTATTGGCTCTTAGCTGTTTTTTTTTTAATTTTTTTCTTGGCTGGCGCGGCTTCGCTTGTTGAAAGAAAGAACAAAGAAAGAAGGTGAAGGGGTGAGAGGAGCATCTCTGGGTTCCCCGCAGCACCGGTAGCTGCTTCCGAAGGTCAAGCGTGGTGACCAATTAGCGATGCGCGTCTTTTCTTTCTGTTTTCTTGCACCAAGGAGTTTTGCGTTTCCCTCTCGCTCTTTTTTGCTCGTTTACGGTGCATTTCAGGTAATTCCTTTTCACGGCGTACTCCCAGTTTTTATTAGCGTATACCGCCGTAAATTTAACGGTTATTTTTTACAGTGTACCGTGTTACGAAGGTAATCCATACGGCGTTTATTTGAGCTCTATATCACACAAAACAAGAAGATAGAATCGACGAGAGTCCCTTTTCGACGACAGTGTTCGTCAACACTGCCTCGGAAAACAAGGGGAAGAGATTGACCTCACCTCTTAATCTAAAGTTGAGGTCAGCGATCAAACTATAATACGGGAAGGGTCCACAAGGGTCGCGCGGGCATATTCCATTCAGCACGCCAACCGCTCGTGGGCAGACGGTCTTGGCCAAGGACCGTTGAAGCAACGCAGCACCGAGTCGGAGTGGAGTGCCTGCTAGGCCTACCTGCCGAGCTCGGTGGATTCGTAGCCGTTGGTAGATTCTCTCGGGTATTTTTGGATCCAGCGTTCTTGTTCGTCGTGGTCTGTTTCAAGTACTTTTTTCTTCCTCCTTGAAGTCGGGACGCGCGAGAAGAACACGTAGAAAAATAAACGTTCGTTCGTCGTCGCGACTACACCGTGGTCTCGGCCAACGACGCGTCGGCCCTTTTGCGCAGGCGCAGTAGGGTCTTTTTCTTGCTTCGTTTACCACACGATAGATGGCGCTTGGCTCTCATCATTATCAAATTTGGCAATTTTCGTCACATCTCTAATTATGCTACAAAATGTGGATCTGAATATTATTTAACAAAACTTTTAGGAAACATTTGCCGGCTATTTATTGTTTACGATCGCGGTGCTGGTGAGGTAGGTTCTTACCCAATAGGCGACGTGGATTCGGCTGACGCGCTCAGTTTCCGCGGATGCATCGTAGTGAAAAGGCAGAGAGCTTTCGAAGGAAAGAAGGCGCAAAAGAGTCCAGTTTTCTTTTAAAAGTTCTATAGCGAAGAATTTTTTTTGGCTCCCTATTTTTGTGTTTTTGTGTTGCTTTTCACACCTCTTACCACGATCGGTGGATGAAATTCGATTTCAGAATCGTTTCATGGTCCCTTTAATTTGATAAAAATCACGCTTTCAAGTACCGCGAACCATTGTTGTGGAAACGCGCAAAACACGTGCGAGGAGCGGGTGCTCCGCTGCCATTCGCTTCCAAGGGCCGCTCATTTCAGTACTGCGCCGACAACTGCTTCCAAGAGCCGCTCGAGACACGGGCCTTGTGCACTGGCGCATTTGACGTCACTTGCAAGACAAACGCAAACACATCGAAAAGCATGAGTCCAGACAGATAAAGAGGGATCGGTGGCCAAATGCAAGAAAGAAACAAAAGACAAAGGATCGGTGGCCGAGTGGGCTAGAGCACACCAGCTCGGAGCACGTGAAGTGAAAGCTCGCGCTGTATAACCCAGGGATCCTAGGTTCAATCCCCACCCCTGCCCGTTTCGATATAGATGAGCATCGTACCGGCGTGCGGTCGTGTATTATTACTATTGCGTGATGGACGTTAAAGGCCCCAGGCTACGGGTTGTACTGCACTGGCTAAATTGATCACCTACAGCTGGGAGACAAGTCGCCCGTTGAGGCAGACTATGTTCTAGGCAGTATAAACATACACACACCCCAATTTGTTTCCAGAGGGGAAGTGTTAAATTTACAAAAAAAAAAAGAATTGTTTTGGGCGCCAAAACGCTAACGTCAAAATTCAATTTGCATCTCAGAGTAAGCACCTGTTTGTTGGTTAAGAAAATATATTGTAATTGTTCAAAATAATAGAATACATGCATATTTTTTGATTTTCATATCCCCTAGCCACCAAACAAGGTCTACAGAGAATGAAAATATCTGAAATAATGTTTCATAAAATAAATGTTGTTCGGAATAAGTATTTTAGCCTTCGTGGCAACTCATTTAACTATTTTTTTTTATTTCCAAATGCATATTAGTAGGGTGCCTTCATGTGCGCTTTGCTTAGGGTGGAGACACCTGGCCAATTCGTCCCACACTTTTATTTTTATTTATTTTTTTTGTTCAGAAGCGCGTGAAAGAGCGTGTCCCGGCACGGGTTTGTGGCGCTGACTGTGCTATGTCGACATTTTGTTTTCGTCGATTTCTTTATATTTTCCCCATGAGCGCGTGCTTTCGGCGTCGGGTACTACAAAGGGTGGCATCACCCAAAAAAGAAGGACATTGAGGCATTCTAGGATATCTCTGCTCAACCCTGCACGATCTTAGGGTGCTTGCGAGCCACGCTTGTAGCGTATGCAAGCGTTTGACCACGCGCGCTAACATAGCACACACACACACAAAAAATAGAATCAACAAAAGTATCGCCTTAACAGCCTTATCAGGCCTTTCGCTATTAGTCTGCTGATGACTATAGACGCTTTACACACGCGCCAGATTGAGCCGCCATAGCCGCCCTTCTCTTGTCTTACCGAGATGCCGAGCCACTGAAGCGGGCGTTGACGAGTCTCCACATGGCCTATTCTGGGGGGAAGGACACAGTAACACTTAAAATGGCAATAACCTGTCCTGCTGTGGAAACGATGAAGTCAAGCAAACGGAATAAGAGGGAACAAAAACTGAAGGTCAGTTATGGCGGCGCCCATGCACAGTTGCTGTAAAGCGTCTATACTCTGTTTCACCTTGTGTTCTACCGCAGGAAAGGCTAAAAGCGCGAGCTTCTTGCTCTAGGGCACATCTCGGAGGCACAAGCTCTCGTGCACCAAGGGCAGCTGACAAGGCTATGAGCACGCGCTTTTAGCCTTCGCTATGGTACAACATAAGGTGAAATGGAGTATAGGGAGTATTCACTGGACGCCATATTTGTGGGTGCTGTTTAGAGCGCATGCTCAGAACGAGCTCATATCAATAGGCTGCTAAGACCGGCAGTCTTGATGGTGCGGAATGCACGTTGCAAAAGAACTGTGGAAGCTCGCCATAAGCACTCGCTCAGCATTCGCGCACACAGCTATGGCCTCCAGTGAATACTCCCTATATTTAAACTTTTTTTTTTTTGAGACGTTCAAAAAGTGCCGCCCAACGGAGCCATCAATTGTAATTTTGTTGTGTCTATGTTTACACAGGGGGAAGTTATTCAGCTTTGAGGGCATCTGGTGTCTTCGTTGGAGATGAAAGACAGTGCAGTATACCACTGCTTGTCTGACATCTTAAACGTGCATCACACAATAGTAATACATGCAGACTTGTACCGTACGCATTACAAGTAATCAAATTACTTGTAATCGAATACTTTTTGAAGTAATTTTGTAATTAGTTGATTACCTTTTTTAGGCAGTAATCACAAGAGTAGTCTGATTACTTTTTGAAGTAATAAAAATTACTTCTAACCCCCTGCCCACACCTTCTTTTTCTGAAATGAAAAAAAATAAAATTTGCTTTTTTGTTTTAACAGAAAAAAAAGGATGATTTTTGCGGGGCTGTAGGAAACGAGGTCAACCCCTTTGTATGTACAATTTCTGTGGAATGTTCGTTTATTTTCGCGCTGGGACTGGGACTGGAAAGCCCCAGGAAAGCCCCAGTGCATGACAAAGGCCACTCAGGGCAAAGTTTGAGGGAGCAGAATGTAGCTTTTTAAGTCCTTCGTTCAAACTAGCCCACTCACGCACACACACACAGAAATAATAATAAAAAAACAATCCTGCTTACGGTACCTACACGCAACCCGTAGGAGAACCAGAACCGAAGGATGTCTAAAGCGGATGCAAAATATAACAGAGCCAGTTCAAATATTTCCCTACTTCCTTTACGTAGTCTTTGTGACAAGCAAGGTTTTGATGTGAGAACTGGTCGGGGCTATCTTCCGCTAATGGATGCTACACATGATCCGTTTCAAATCCTGGAGCTGCTGCTCTTTTGTATAACATGCGAGCTCATCCACATGTGAATAGTAAAATGTGCGACAATCAAGACCCAGAACCCCCTCCGCTCCCCCCCCACCTCCCCCAAACTGGCGAACGCACAAACCATTAAACTTCTTCAAACGAATGCTATGCTTGTGTCCGCAATGTAAAGATGCAACGACCACGAAGAGGGAACCCGTTTTTTTTCTTCTTCAATACTTGTGAAAATGTGAAATATAGGTTCGAAGTAGTTCATATTTATGAGCGCTAAACATGTAAGTCTTCACACAATAAAGTAATCAGAAAGTAACGGTTACTTCTTCAAGTACTGTACAATTACTTTTGCTGTCGAGTAATCAAGTAATCTAATCGAATACTTTTTAGCCAAGAGTAATAGTAATTGTAATCGATTACGTTTTTTTAGTAACGTGTACAAAACTGGATACATGACAGCACGCCGGTACGATGCTCATCCAGATTGAAACGGGCAGAACCGGTGGATTGAATCCACGATCAGTGAGCTTTACAGCTTGAGCTTTCGCTACACGTGCTACCGATCCACGAGGAACGAGACATCGCGGTCGAATTCGAGCTCGAGAGAAAAACAACAACTGCAACAGCAAGAAAATCTCCGGTTTGAGGCATTTTGTACTAGTGTCGACATCTTGTTTATCAAGTTGGAAATAAAATTAACAGTGTGATTTATTTACACAAATACGCAAATACAACAATATTTTGCTTTCTCGTCATGGTCTTAAAATTAAGATTATAGGCACCCCTAGTACGTACGGCCAAGCGTTTTGCTGCGCCTTGTCTTCTAAATATTTGTATTTTCAAAAATGCCTTAAAACGCGCTAAAAACAGTCAAAACGGTCATATTTCTGGATTTTATTAAAACTCTCCAGCGCTCTAAAAGAAAAATTCAAGGGCCGTACAACCTTCATTATTTTATCATAAGTAACCTGCAAAAGAATAAATACTATCGTGCATTCCTGAAACTCAGGTTTGTGTAGCGAAATTTGCCCATTGAGTGACGAGCGGTTGAATCCCCCTTAAACCGCAACAATGCAGTTTCTTGGCAAGTGGCGTTGCGTGCGAGTACCCTTGAGTTCCACTAGTGCCAGTAAGCTCGTGGAAAGTGAAAAACATACCAATTGAATTTTATTGCATCGCCCCGTTAAGGGGGAATGGAGTGCAGTACTGCGTGGCGCACATTAAAGACCCCAGGCTTGGGGCTGTACTGCACTGGCTATATTTTTCATCTGCAACTGAAACACCAGACGCCCATTGAGGCTGACTAACTTCCGTTTATATAAACATACACAACACATTAATATTCTAACCTTGAAGCTTTTTTGTTCTTGCTATTTTATTGCACGAATTTGTATCCGCCAATGATATTGTGCCAGCATAACGGCCGCGAGCATCTTGAAAAACAGTAAAGTCGCACAACCAAAATAGGGTGCGTCAATATTGACGCACCCTGTTTGACAACGTTTCGGTCAACGCCAGAGGCGTTGACCAAAACTTGGGAGGTACAGGCTTACATTTAAGAACCGGCAGACAGGAAAAATGCGATAGCAGGGGAACCCTAAGCAGGCCTTTCTTGTTCGTGTTGTTCTGACCGCCTGACGCCGTTACAATGTTACATGAGGTCATGGCGTCTTGTTACATTGATTTCGCCGCTAAATTTGGCGCTAATTTGCGTATGCGGTTCGAATGCATATACGAAATATGCGGATGCAGATTGAATGCGGATACCATATTTACGAAACAACAACAACAACAACAACAATATTGCGGATGCGCTTTGGGTGCGGATACATAATATGCGAATGCGATCGGATGCGGATCGGATGCGGATGATCAAACCGTTATCCGCGCAAAGCTTAAAAAAATATATATATATTTTTTGTTCGTTCATTAAAAACTAAAAAAATTAGAATGTCTATTATGGAAGAAATGAGCGACCTTGAAAGTATATGAGACCTATTCCAACGTTCGATACTTAGCGTAGTCAATGGAAAAATCGAGACGGTTGCTTCTAGGAACTTGAGCAATGCTTCAGATCGATTTTGTCGCTTAAGTATGAATACTTCTGACAGTTTTGAAGGATCTCAACAGGAGTTCGACGCGGTGCGAGAGACGGGGCGGCCAAGCTGTTGTAATATCATATACACTCTAAGAAAAAATGACTACCATGGGTAGTCAAAATGGCCTTTTGGAGGCTTTGACTACCCCAAAAGGCAAGTGACTAGACTTTGGGCAAAGTGACGACCCCAAACCGCTGGGGAATTACCACTTTTCTGCAGGTGACGATAGGGGGGGAGGGGGGGTCACTTTCGAATCCGATGTTTAAATGCAGGGAGTCATAAATGATATTAGTAACTTAGATAACTACAGAAAGACTATAAATTATGTTCTTCTTTAGCTTTCGTGATCCTTTAAGATCAGCGAAGTTCAGATCTGCACTACAATTCGCGTAAATTGGTGGAATACAAATTTTGTCGGCGCGAGCAGCAACACTGGTTCTCAACAGCTGGGCCTGGCTTGGCATCAACAACAACGAACGACCCGTTTGGTTTTTCGTGAGTTTTTGCCGAAACGAGGTAAGGATATTGCTTTTCCCGCATTTTATTGTAAAGATTATGTAAAACAAAACGACCAGTTGTATGTCTAATCGTATTAAACCATTGAACACTGAGACCGAGGATCGACAGGGTAAACATGGTCATTGGTATGTGACTGTGTCGCCCGCACTGATTTCCTCAATCTCGGATTGGTCGGATTTCTGAGCTGCACCCGTCGTGGTTGTGATCTCCCGGCCGTACGTACGTAGCGCGTGAACTTCCAATTCAGTAGCGGGTGGCAGTGGCGGTGCAGTAATTGGCTTTTACTAGATGAATAAAGCTTTACGCACTACGTCGTGCGCCTCGACCGGAAATGGCTATACGTACTACGCGAAACTTGTATAAAACGAATGGTTAAAAGTTTCCGAATCGGTGGCATTGCATAGTGGTAAGGTGTCTGCTTTATACGCAGCGGGCCCCGGTTCGATCCTCGGTGAACCTACTTTTTTGTTTTTCTAGAACATTTTTTTAGCATTTGGCGATATTTACGACATTTCTCTTTTACGATTACCACTGAAAAAAAAAAAAAAAACGAATGTTGTCGACGAAACTTCGCAGAACTAAATGATATAGGACTTTCTTTCCGGAGATGCAATCAAGAACAGCAGGGCTGAGGTTGCCGGCTGGACGCCGCGAAGCGGCGTGTACGGGTGAAGTTTTGTAATTAGCAGCCGCACACTGTCGCCGCGAAGTGGCGTGAACGCAGGCCGGTGGGGGGGGGGGGGGGGGGGGGTTAACGCGCTCGCCATACACGCGCCGTCCGATATATACATATATAGCTATACACGCGCCGTGCGAAAAGGGTTACCCAAATAGCATATGCTCTCCGCATAGTGCGTATAGCCATTTCCGGTCAAAGTGCACGACGTAGTGCGTATAGCTTTACTCTTACTACATTGTTGCGTCGTCACGGGCACTATTTGTGTTATTACAAGCGCCAGCTCGAGCTTGAACTCGCGCCTCTTTCGCCGGTCGTGTTCTTCAGTTTTGATGTTCTGCTCTATTATTCAATAAACCTAAACCTAAAAGTCAGTCACCTCTGCATCGTCACCCGTCAGGGCATCCCATAGCCCGGCCACTCTACCGGCCCTTCCTGGTTGTCTCCTGCCGCCAAGTAGCAGCCTGATCGTTGAACCACCAACGTAGTCGCCTCTACATCAGAGAATCACTACATTTTGGTGCGTCAGCTATCACTACATTTTTGGTGCGTCGGCCGCTACTATGTTTTCATGCATCTGCCCATCCCGTTCTTTCGACTGTTTAACTATTTTCTGGGCAGAAAAAGAGCCTTTGCGGTTTTTCACGACGTTCTTGCACTCATGCTCGTTCAGTTTTTTTTTTTTTTTTTTTTAGGGCAGTATATAAGCTTCTGAGGTTCTTTGCAGTGTTCCAACGCTTGTGTTCCTTCAGTTCTTTCAAGACAGTAAATAAGCCCCTGAGGTTCTTCACAGTGTTCTGACGCTCGCGATCGTTCAGTTTCCCCGTCTGCCCTGCAAGACGTGGCCTCTCAAACCTTTGGATCTTTTCCCCTTGACCGGTCGCTCTGCTTTACCCGGTTTTGGACTTTACGAAATTTCATTGCATTGAGACGTGCTGCCCCATACTCCGTCCACACCTATGCTGAGACTGCAGTGGGAACTATGTGCCTGCCAAACAAATCAGCCGCCTTCCTCTCATAACCCGATCCAGTTCTCGGCAAGTGGGTATGAGCGGGAGCGTGATCACGTAACGAAAGAGGCAGGCACGTAGCCAGGAAGGGGGGGGGGGGGGCATGGGGCATGGCCCCCCCTCAAAATCTTCCATTTTGCTGGGTCTTTCTCTCCCCCCTCCCCCTCATACAGCATTTTGTCATGGCGCCCCCCCCCCCCCCCCCCCGAAACAAAATCCTGGCTACGTGCCTGGAAAGAGGGATGTATGCCTGGTCCATTGCGGACATAGCTTCCACCGCAGTCTCAGCTTAGGGATGAATGGAATATAGTCAGCGCGCAAGATGGCCGCCCAGCTCCAGCCTTCGAAGAAGGTGGCGTTTACAAGACGGCCGCTGTCTTCATTGGCCTCCTTGCTCGAGACCCTATGGCAAAAAACCAGCGTGCACCAGCACGGGCGCGCCAGAAAGCTTCATCGACGGATGCCCGTACGCGGAGGAGCTGGCATCTCCTCCACTGTGGTCTCGGCCGATGCTTCTATCTGCTTTGTGTCTGAGTGGACCAAGATCAGTATTACGTAACTCTCCAGCAGTACGGCATAATATAAGACGTGTTCAACGTTGCTTGGTATCCGACCAGCTGACCCGAACCTGCACCAGAGGCATTTAACAGGACTGGGCACATGTCTTGCACCTTCTTACATGGTCTTAAATGTCTTTGTCAACACCGGGGTACCAGAAGATAGTGTTTGCCAAGCTCGTCATGACTGACCTGCTTGGGTAGGCGTCATGGAGCGTAGCCTCCTGTATACTGATAATGCCTGCTCAATTTCCGGTTGCCAGCTATCACCTCAAGGGTGCGTCGCTTCCCTATACAAGGCGGAAACTGTGAATAACGAGAATAAGTCTCTCTCGTGCGTTCTTGTATTCTCGGTGCTGTTTTTGGCATTTTTCGTTGTACTTGGCGGGGCTGTCATTTCACGAGACCCCAAGCACCACCCGGGATCATGGAAAGTGACTGAAGCTTATTTCAAAGAAAGACTACGTCCCAAATTCTACCTCCTATATACGTAATAGTGTGCGGTAGGCACCTTTTTTGACGGACAGTAAGGAAGGCCTGTCTGGTCTCCCTTCGTGCATTCTGCTGAGGCTCCACTCAAAGCCCAGCTTGGCTTGGGCCTCTCTGGTGTCAAAGCTGGATGAGCCCATGTACCCTTCCAGGTCCTCTTTTAGTGCTGCTTGACTGGCTCTAACTGCTTACCTACCCACATCTTTCACGCACTGCTCGAGGTATATAGTGACGGGCGCCTGACAACAGGCACAGTGCGTCATTACGAAACGTGAGCCCCGGCACAGCTAACACCTTCCACACTGCTTACGTGACTTCATAGCGGTTGTTACTCTAAAGGACCCTGGCCGTTGCAATTCCTCTTCACCTTCTGAACTTTGAAGCCAAACCAATTATGCGGCAAAACCAAAGCATGGACTACCTTTCAGCATTTTAGCACCGCTTGTCGGCATCATTGTCGTTGTTGCAATGCTCTGTTTGTTTGTAGTTGAGGTGGTGATATCACATCTTCCTTGTCACTCATGGTGCTCGCAGTAACTTCGCAGAAAATGAGAATATTCAAACTGCATACAGCTGACACTGCAGTGGAATGAACAAAATAGGCGGTTGCCATTTCTGCTTGTGTCGGCCAGCTCACCACAATGCGACATCGGAACGTGCCCTGTCACAGTGTCATAGGATTCCAGCTACGATTGATGTGGGAACCATCGTACACTGCCTGTCTTTATCTTGCATGTGTTTTATGTTTACTTTGCCAACTGATGCAATAAAAAGAGTTTTTGGTGGAGGCTATCGAGTTGGCAGGTTACGACCGCCTGAGCGTTCATCTAATTGGTGATTTTACTTGGCTACTCGTTTCAGTGGAATGTCTAATCTTGATTCTGTTGTCCATAATCTATTTTTTGGCTGGTTTGTTCGAAAGTAACTCAGTCGGTCTATCTAAGGAAGCCCCAAGAAAAAGCTTTGCTAAGGCTGCACTAGCCTTGACAATATTTTTTCTTGAGACCGAGATAAGACCACCTGATTTTATTTTGAGCAAGCCAGCACGCTGCAGAGGAGGAATGACCCAGATTTTGCATGAAGTAATAGGTTTCACATGAGCACATTCCATTTGTAGCTGAAAAAGAGTTGTCACTTAGTGAGAAAGACAAGTGAAACAAAAACATTATTAGGTATTTCGGTTAAAAAAGCTGTGCATACTTTAGCTCAGCTTTCAGTATTTTGGGCACATTTTACTTTGTAGCTTTGAGTTCATCTATAATAACTATTAGTTCACTTGGAGCATGTAAAATACATGGGACGTGACAGACAACCGCACTTGGGCATTCATCATATGTCTGAGCTGTGCCTTCATTTTTTTCAGTTCAAGTGTATCTCTCACTTGGCTCGATCAGTATCTACTTCATGTACTGTATGTCCTTTTACAGGGTTACGTCGCCACAGGAGACTTGTGCGCTTGTGGTTGTTTGGTGAGTGGCGTCACCAATCACCATGAGCCCCGAGCCCAGCATAGGTTCAGACCACCTGCATGCCTGGCTGTGCTGGGTGTCGCCGTGTCTGATGAAACTGGGGTCTTGGCAGTTGAGCCAATCCCGGGCTAGGTTTCCTTTAAGGGCCCCCAGGTTAGGCAACACACCACCCCAGCCCGTGCTCCTCACAGACAGATGTCCTGCGTTGGCTCGCCCAGGACGATTCCGTCAGTCGCTTTGCTTCACCTCTCCTTTCTTCTGATTTTCTTCTCCATTCTTGTTTTCAACCTCTCATCTTTCAGATGTAACAGAATTCTTTGAAAGTGAAGAGGAATTATATAGCCTATCGGTATTCAAAACCACCAGGGTGTGACATGATGACACCAAATACTTAAGTATGAAAATATCTCACTCCACGAAAATCCAATGGCCTTAGCACGAATAGGCTTTGCGTGGTTAAACGACTGGATGTGCAGCAGCCTCAGGGCTTTTCTCTTTGAATAGACCGATCTCACCAGCCAGTTTCATTTAAGCCGCCGCTGCCGCAATGCATCAAAGGAACTTTAGTCTTTCTGCATATGGGAGAACCCCCTGGAACTTTGCGTGTGACGAGACGACATGAGCCGTCTTGTGCACTGCCGCTTGCCTCCTGTGAACTAAAGATATGGCGGCGTCACGCATGCGTGGAACGCTTAGTGAGATCTGTCTATTGGGATGATTGATGGCAACAATAGGTGACTGTTGCCATCTATGGTTGCGGACACCTGGAGCACTAGTTGATACAGCTGTCTCTACTGTCTCGGCAAACCCGGTATCTCGGTGTGCCCACGGCAGCCCTCTTTCTTGGTGCGGCATGACGACTGTACAGCATGGACGGTGTGATCCTCATGCATTCTTTCAGATGCGTGGTTTCTACACCACTAGGAGGGCAACATTTGGCACTGTGGGTGCGCTGGCATAAATGAATGGAGACAAATGTATTTTTCCAGGTAAAGTATTTGGTGACACTGTCAACTGGCATGCTTGCAGCCAGGCTAGCAATGGCCGTGCAGAGGTGACTCGCATCCCAAATGTCCCAGATGCCTCTGTCTCATTTCGATCACTGCAATAGACCCTTTGCAAAACGTACAGCGCCACGACGGCAGAGAATTTTGGGAACCCTCGGTACAGATCACGCGCGTTCTCGTTGCGCTTCCGCGACTGCGCCCGCGTCCCGGCAGCTACCGCCAGCAGCCGTTGCAGCCATCGGCCATCCCGCCCATCCGCCGAGTCGTACGTCGTTGGCGGCGTACCGTATCTGTGGCAGCGTAAAGGCATCGCGGCAGGTGAACTTATTTGAATACGTGATTCGTCGTAACTTACCTTCACATATTGAAGTGTCACCGAATTCATTTAGTTCGCACCGCAACCGTGGCAGGTTTCGACCAGGTTCGACAAAGCGTTGGTGCAGCAGACGACAGAGCCGGTACAAAGGAGAGGGATGAGGAAGGGGCAGCCGTTGGCGCGTCGCTCGCCCGACTCGGCTGCTCAAAAGTCGTTGCCGTGGTAACCTACGCCTGCTCACGTATGCCACGTGGTCACGTGGTAGCGGGAGGAGGGGCCCACCAAGGACTCCCATTATTCGTCGCGCGGCGCGCTAGGGCTTTTAGGATTTTCGCAAAGGGTCTATTGATGTGCTTGCAAGAATGGAACATTAACTATAAAAATATAGCCGTTCATTCAAGATAGATATTAAACATATTTTTAATGAATCTGTATATGCTTGTAGTTTAATTTCAATATCACTGCAGGGTCAGAAGGTTAATTGACAACAAAATTTGATCGTTTTATTTTTCTAAGTTTTAATTTATGGTTCCAGGTGCATCAACAAAAGACATAGGCATAGTTCCATGTTATCACTCCAAAAGTTTGGGTCTGTACAGCATGAACTAATTGTATTTTGGTGGTAATCATACCAGAAATAGTATGTTGTTATTTCAGCCGTTGCTGCTCGTGAACTCGAGAGACTGGAATTGGAGCTATTGCGACTTCAAGATGTAACGAGATTTCAGCTGCTCATCAGATTATGGCCAGGCAGTGGAATGAATCCTCAATCCTTTGGCGTGCTCGTTGGTTTAGACCGTGAAACTTCCAAAATTGTGTTTGCCTTGCAATGTCAAAATGTTCAAAAATATTTTTCGTGAAGCCAGCGTAAAACATCTCTGTTTGCTACATTGTTACAGGTTTGTCACCCTGTTTCTTTTTTTTTTCTTTTCTTTTATATTGATTTAAAACTGCTGTTTGCAACACCGGAGCCCACGGCCGAGCACTTTACCTCATGCAGCAAGCACCAGCAAAAAGACGCGAAAGAGGGCTAGCAGACAAGGCCCATCATGTAGTCGATGCCACCAGCGCAGCAGCCCACAATACCACTATTGTATGCAATAAACCAGTTGTGGTCATTAACCTGTCTCGACCATGAGATGCCGGCAGCGGTGGGATCCAGTGTTGCCCATGGCAAGAACAAAGGCTATATAAAAATGATAGAACACGAGTGAACATTGCAGTGTGCTCTTTTGCTATTTGTATTGCAGCCACCGACAGCTTGTCAGCTACCCTTGAATAGACCCTTTTCAAAAGCGTGCACCATCTATACTTTGTCCACCCTTAAGCTGTGACTACAGTACCTGCTGGACCAATCAGCCGCCTCTCTTTTATCACCCAGTGATGTCATTGCTGCGCCATTTGCGCCAAATACAACAGCTGCAGGCCTCGCTACCGGAACAGATCGTTAGGGTAGGCTAGTGCGGGTTTTCAGGACTTTTGATAATCGCCTCAAATACCGTACTATTAAATTTGATTTCGCACTAAACACTGACAGTACTTGGAAGTTTCGCAATAAGTCTCGTGGTCTTCTCTGGTGGGTTAGTTAGCTTTGTTGAGTGCGCTTCTCACCGAATAATAGTGTACTGCAGTGAAGCGACAATTGTGAACTAAGCGTCGCGATGTTGCATCTCTTGCTGCGCCGCAGCACAGCCACTTGCTAAGGGGAAAGGTACTCCTCCAGAGTGAGACGTGGTGCAAGAAGGTATATATGGACTCTTTTGTAGGTTTATTTTTTATGCTTTGCTTTTTGTTTGACTTTAGAATTGCTGTTTTGTTACAACCCCCCTAGAACTTGAAGGACACATAAATCTAGGTGCTAAAAAGGATTGTATTTTAACATTTGTTCAGTGGTATTTCGCACCTAAAGTAATCATTCACGGCAGGGTCAGAAGGTTAATTGACAACAAAAGTTGATCGTTTTATTTTTTTTAAGTTTATAATTTATGGTTCCAGGTGCATCAACAAAAGACATAGGCATAGTTCCACGTTATCACTCCAAAAGTTTGGGTCTGTACAGCATGAACTAATTGTATTTTTGGTGGTGATCATACCAGAAATAGTATGTTGTTATTTCAGCCGTTGCTGCTCGTGAACTCGAGAGACTGGAATTGGAGCTATTGCGACTTCAAGATGTAACGAGATTTCAGCTGCTCATCAGATTATGGCCAGGCAGTGGAATGAATCCTCAATCCTTTGGCGTGCTCGTTGGTTTAGACCGTGAAACTTCCAAAATTGTGTTTGCCTTGCAATGTCAAAATGTTCAAAAATATTTTTCGTGAAGCCAGCGTAAAACATCTCTGTTTGCTACATTGTTACAGGTTTGTCACCCTGTTTCTTTTTTTTTTCTTTTCTTTTATATTGATTTAAAACTGCTGTTGGCAATACCGGAGCCCACGGCCCGAGCACTTTACCTCATGCAGCAAGCACCAGCAAAAAGACGCGAAAGAGGGCTAGCAGACAAGGCCCATCAGGTAGTCGATGCCACCAGCGCAGCAGCCCACAATACCACCTATTGTATGTAATAAACCAGTTGTGGTCATTAACCTGTCTCGACCACTAACATGCCGGCAGCGGTGGGATCCAGTGTTGCCCATGGCAAGAACAAAGGCTATATAAAAATGATAGAACAGCGAGTGAACATTGCAGTGTGCTCTTTTGCTATTTGTATTGCAGCCACCGACAGCCTGTCAGCTACCCTTGAATAGACCCTTTTCAAAAGCGTGCACCATCTATATTCTGTTCACCCTTAACCTGTGACTACAGTACCTGCTGGACCAATCAGCCGCCTCTCTTTTATCACCCAGTGATGTCATTGCTGCGCCATTTGCGCCAAATATAACAGCTGCAGGCCTCTCTTCCGGCCCAGATCGTTAGGGTAGGCTAGTGCGGGTTTCAGGACTTTTGATAATCGCCTCAAATAACGTAATATTAAATTTGATTTCGCACCAAACACTGACAGTACTCGGAAGTTTCGCAATAAGTCTCGTGGTCTTCTCTGGTGGGTTAGTTAGCTTTGTTGAGTGCGCTTCTCACCGCATACTAGTGTACTGCAGTGAAGCGACAATTGTGAACTAAGCGTCGCGATGTTGCGTGTCTTGCTGCGCCGCAGCACAGCCACTTGCTAAGGGGAAAGGTACTCCTCCAGAGTGAGACGTGGTGCAAGAAGGTATATATGGACTCTTTTGTAGGTTTATTTTTTATGCTTTGCTTTTTGTTTGATTTAAGAATTGCAGTTTTGTTACAACCCCCCTAGAACTTGAAGGACACATAAATCTAGGTGCTAAAAATGATTGTATTTTAACATTTGTTCAGTGGGATTTCGCACCTAAAGTAATCATTCACGGCAGTTTGCGGTGTCCTTCATCAGCCGTCTTGTTACCGTGTCTGGTACTGCCACATGCAACTAAACAGCTAGTGTTTGTTCTCCTCCTAATATTTGCCGTCTCCCCTCCTCACATTTGCAGTGATATAAATGAAAATGAAGTGTGTGGGTATGCTCCAAAAGCTCCTGCTTCTCCAAAATAAACTTTTGGCTGTTCCAATAGTTGCTCCAAAATGACTACGACCAATCACATCACTGCTCTTATAACCTGACCCCGCTCTTTGCGCGTGGGTATGGACATGGGCGGGAGCGTGATGACGTGGCGAAAGAGAGGCATATGACTGGTCTAATAAGGACGTAGCTTCCAGCGCACTCTCAGCTTAGAGGTGAACGGAGTGTGGTAGCTGCAGCACCAATTACCGAAGTCCGCCATTGTTTGGGCACACACTCTGGCCGATGGTGCTTGATGTTACAGAGAAAATTGCCTCATCTCAATAAACTTGATGCGAAATCGCTTGTTAGTTTGACAACACTGAGAGCGTCGGTATTTTAATGTTAGCAAGCGTTGTCGGTACTAAAGCACGGTGGAGGCATTGGAAACAACTGTACGTGCAGTGTGCGATGGTGCGGCAGCTGTGTTTTTTGCCTTCCGACCATGGAACGTGGACGAACAGTTTAAACAACCGTTACTGCAACTGTCTGACGAAACGTTCGGAGGCTTATGCACACGCTGGCGACAACCCGCAGTGTGTAAGCTTTCACAGTGAAGGCGTAGGACTTACTCCACTGCTCCGATGAGGTTGTTGCCAGCGTGCAGAGGCCTCCTAGAGTTTCATCAGACAGTTGCGGTAGGTTGTTTAAGCTGTTCGTCCACATTTCATGGCCAGAAGGCGGAAAGCACAGCTGCTGCGGTATTGCACACTGTCCGTACGGCTCTCTCCGATGCCTCCACCGTGCTTTGGTACTGACGACGCTTGGCAACATTAAAATGGCGACACTCTCAGTGCTGTCAGATCACCAAGCACTTTTGCATAAGGTCTAGTGAGCCTATTTCACTGGTTGCCATCTTTTTTTTTTTTTTTTTTTTTAAACATGGTATTTATCAAAAGCTTTTGGCACAGCGAATCATACCACGGTTGATGCAAAAGTAACCGGAATGAATTTCTGAAAGGCGGGCCGTTTGTAGTACTAGCTTCCTCAGCTAGCAGCGCTTAGCAGCACCCCTTCCGAGTGAGTTTGCCGACTGGCATTGTCTGCTATAAACTTTTTTCCAAGCGCTTCAAAATCGTTTTTGTATTTTTTTTGCGATGTCTGATATCAAGGAACAGCATGCGGCCGTGAAATTTTGTTTTAGGAAAAACTGCCTGAAACTCTTGTAATGTTTCAGAGAGCTTACAAAGAAGATGCTAATAAGAAATCTCAAGTCTATGAGTGGTTTTCTCGCTTTAAAGACAGTGAAATATTGATCGACGACCAACCTCCTTTAGGGCAACCCTCAACCTCCTCAACTGATGAAAACATCGAAAAATTTGGGCATTGTTTACTCCGAGCTTGTTCCTGTTGGTGAATCTGTTAATCAGGTGTTTTAACTGGGAATTTTGCGACACTTGCGAAACTCAGGAAGGCAGAAATACCCCAATGTGAGGGAAAGGGAGAATGATAGTCCCATCACAACAATGCCCCAGCACACGCTGCCCTGTCAGTGCAACAAGTTTTTAGCAAAAATGGCATGACACCGCTTTTCCACCTCCTGTATTCTCAGGACCTCGCTCACCCCGTGTGACTTTTTTCTCTTCGCTCGTATGAAAAGCCTTGAAAGGAAATCGTTTTATGAATGCGGAAGGTCGTTCAAGTCAGACATTGTAAAAAACGAGGAATGATTTTGAAGCGCTTGGGTAAACAATTCACAACATGCCGTAGATCCTCAGTAGACGACACCGGTTGGCAAACTGACTCGGGAAGGATGCCGCTTAGCGCTGCTAGAGGCGGATGCTGGTACTACGAACGCCTGGACTCCTGAAATTCATTCCAGTTACTTTTAGGTACCCCCTCATATTTTTTTTATTGTTGAAACTTTGGTTCTATGCCCGACTATCTTGCTTAGTGGAAATCATATCCCTTTTTGTGTTATACATATTTTCAGATATTTTTTTTAGAATGGTGAAATGACTGTGGTGTTGCATATTTTGATTTTTTAATATGTTCGTAATGCATACATAACATTATTTTTTGGTTAAATGATTCCTGTTTTTATGTGAGTTTATTGGTTTGTTTCATAATCAAAGGTGCCAGCCAATAAGAAAGGTGCAAGGTTGTTTCTGGCTTCAGAAAGTATCATTACTTTAACTATTATAGTTTGATAGACCAGTGCTGGAAAAATACTTCTTTTCAGATTTCCATTTGAACAATGATTCAAAAAGTACCTACAAGGTTGTTTTAAAACTTTTAATTATTTTTAAAGGAAAATATTTTTAATATAAAATTGTATATCAGGATTGGAAAATAAGAGAATACAAACAATTGCCACCTGAACTCTTTGTCTCCATTATAACCACTTTATATATATATATGCAGTATAGTTTTGGTTGTAATGCCCTAATGTTTTAGGTTTAATACATTGTTTATATGAAGTGTCCCCATGCTTGGGAAGTGCCAACCTTTTGTTGTCATCACAAAAATAAAAGATTTATAATAATTTCATAGGGGTTTATGTGTTCTCCAAATACAACACATAAAAAAAAAAACCTCGGCTATGCTGCTTTTCTTATTTATATATAATTGTACCCTAATACTCTTTTTTTTTCTACATAAGTTTAACTTTGGGGGTTTTAAAGTGGAGCGAGTAGAGCGACTCATCAGTCACTCGACCATCACGGGAAAGCATGCCGCCTGCGTTTGCCCGCTACAATTAAGGGAAAAAAAGAACGAATTGAACAACACAAGACTGCGAATTATGTTACCTTTAGCCGATTACTCTCCAGGAATGCAGATATTGTTGTAACGTTTGCTGCTATTGCACGCGCGGAACGAGCATGAGGCAACATGGCTTGAGTAAGCTTATCACTGCGTGAATCTGAAACCGAAACTGATCGGGAGCATGCCGTGTGGTGTTACTTTAGCCGATTGCTTTCAGATCATGTTGCCCTTCGAAGCGCTAGATTAAGAGAGGTGTCTAGCCTGCCAATTTAAATACATAGACCACTTGTATGCCAATACTACTTGCAAACACCTTTTGTATTCATCTAGTAAACAGTGGCCGTCACTTGCCTAATCCTTGTCATAATATGTTAGGGCATATATACGAATCGGGTCGGTAGTGTGGTTAGAGTGGAGAGTGGCGGAGGTGTTGTGTTGGAGTTGTTTGTGCCTTGTTGTACTGCTGACATGTGTGTGTGTATGTGCCTGTAACAGTGTTCAGTATCCTGGTAATGTGTGTATGTGTAGTTGTATGTGTAGATAGTATGAGTTGGTGCATGAATATTTTTTTAGGGCCATCTAGTGGTTACTACTACACTTCCTAGGTGGCGCAAGCTGCCGCTTGATTCAATAAGCTAAGTGTCGAGCAGTCCTCTAGCTATTGATTTACGAACAGCCGGCCTGGCTTGGCTGCGGTCCACAGGCCTTCCTACACTCTAAGAAAAAGTGAGCACCCCCCTAGTCATCATGCTTTTCGACTAGAGGTGTGCGAATATTCGAAATTTCGAATACGAATCAAATATTTTCCTTATTCGAAACGTATTCGATTCGAAAATTGCATATTCGGAAGTTCCCAAATATTCGGCCAAAGCTGAATATTCGGAAAAAACGGCGAATATTCGCACAAACTGCGAATATTTGAGCAAGTAACGAATAACTTGCCTGCCACGCATTCCCCTATGAATATGTTTATTCACTGAGAAAGGCGTATGATCCGTGCGTTATCGGTCTGCTCTGTTTTTATCTCTCCGATGGCAGCAAGACAGAATCTGTTTCGGTTTCTTTTTCACCAAGCCCTTTGTTTTGTGGCACTTCTATAGCAATATGTGATGTAATTGCGCGTTCTATGAATTGATACACTAAAATAAACCTCGAGAGTGAAATATAAATATAGAATAAATCTCGTGAGTGTTATCTAATATACATGTTTGAAAAGTAAAAAAAAAAAAAGGAAGAAAAAGCTAGGTGCGAGTAGAACATTGCATCACCATTGAAAACAACTTCTGCCACTTCCGCGGAGTCAAATCTAGGGATGTCGCGAACCTGCCCAGGTTCTAGTTCGACCGAATTCGACCTTTTCGAACCTTCAACGTGATGTATGACGAAGGTTCGACTGAAGTTCGACTTTTGTGCGCATGCGCATAAACTAAAAAAAAAAAAAAACTTGTTGATTCCACTTGGCGGAGGAAAAGTGCCATATTTGTTGGGTTTAGTGGCATCGCTGGTTCACATGAATAACTAATGAAAGCGTTAAAAGCGCAATTTTTCACTTTTATATGGTGTAAACGTTGGTAACCATTTTATGAAATCTAAAACAACGTAGTTTCTAAATAATTGTTTCCCAAAATTCAAAATACTCTTGTAGCAGCCGGGCAACACTGTCCATAAGACGAACTTCTTTGAAATTTAGTGAAATGACGCAGGTTTCCCAAATGAACGGGTCTCTCTACTGGCGGAAATAATGTCACGGCGCGTAGGGGGCGTTGAGCAGTTAATTTTCCTAGACGATAATTTCTAATGAGTGCATTACTAGAAGTAGCTGTAGCCTGCTGCAGCCCAGTAAAATGCAGTTGCATAGATTTATTTTAAAAAAAGGCAATAAAACCTGCCGTTACCTCTTGTTTTGCCATTTTTTATTACTAGACACATATTCGATATTCGATTCGATATTCAAAGCCCGTTTTTTGTCTTATTCGTATTCGATTCGTATTCGAAAATTTCAATATTCGCACACTCCTAGTTTTGACAGCTGCAACTACCCCACAGGCTTACTTAAATACCCACTGGGCTCGAGCCATTGAGCGTTACCACCCTGTTGGCAGGTGACAAGCATGAGGTAGTCACGTTTTATAAACTCTTGAATTGAACATTCAAGAGCATGCAGTCGTTCAATAGTAAATGTCACTTCAAAAATCTCAAAAAGTACTTGAAACTTGTTTTCTTTGTGCGTTGGTTACCATTTATTCAAATTTGAACCGGTCGAAACAGGCGTGTGGCTCAGTTCGCATAAACAGGCAGAAAACAAACATTGCCAAAGAGTACAGGCAACCTTGGTAGGCACCTACGAAAACCCGAGGCAGATAAAAAGTATCGGGTTTGTCTTTTTTGGTTCTGTCGCGGGTTTTACCATGTACAGCAGTAAACAGCTGGCAGCTGGCGTCTTGCTCGAGGAATTGAACCAAATCTCTACAAAAGTACAGGAAGCTACGCACAGGCGTGAGTTGACTTGAATGTTCGCCGGACCAGATTCTCTTGTCGTCTTCTATTGTGCGGTTCAGTAAAGAGCGAGCTCTCATTAAAGGTGTGATCGGTCAGTTCTGTGTGCAGATCAGTTGCAAATGGCCTCCTTGGTTCCGCCGAACTTGCACGCCTGTCATACCCAATTTTGTTTTTGTTTTGCTTTCAAGTGCAGTGAAGTATGAAGCATTGAACACCACGACTGAGGACGGACAGACGAACGTACACAGATATCGGGATCATGTCCGTGTATTTCAGCATTTCTCTGTCTCCAGATATATGATTCGCCTTCACTGGCTCATTTCATCGAGCATACTCGATAAAAAATGCTTCAAACAAGTGTCTGTCATCCAAGGTGGAGTCCTTTGAAGGGGACTAGGATTTCAGGCCTTCCGGCACGCGTTCCTTTTACCTATATAAAAGATTCCAAGTAAATTTCCAAAAATAAAGCGTTGGCAAACATACACGTGCTATTTCATTTAGTTTTTTTTTTTTTTTAGAAATAGTACTGCTGCAGACGCCAGCAGGTGCAGCCCAGAGAACTATGTTCTCGGCGTTCTTTGATTTCTGAGGCCGGTTCAGACACTTACGTTTGAACGCGTTTTACAGCGTTGCGTCGAGAACCGAAAGCGAGTCACTGGCACATCTGTGCTTCGTATGAAGCGTGGAATCCAATTCAAGGAATCATCTTGGCACGCGATATAAGCAGCAGGGATGTCTTGGTTTCTCGCTGCCGCAACGCAGTCAGACGCAGTCAAACGCAACTGTCTGAACCAGGCTTTGGAAAATTTAGCATACGTATTTCGCGGTCGTTGCAGGTGACGGCACGGGCCCGAAAGCGGCAATTCTGCACTGTCCTCTTGGCGCGAGCGCGAGCGCATTGAACGCATGTTTGAAAGACACGAGCCTGAGCAGAAAAATTGTAGCGAAAAGAAGAAAACTGAAACAACTCTTCAGGGAGGACCGGCGTACAGGTTTCGCTAGAATCACCTGGGCGTGCTCAGTGTAGTCAACGTGTACTCAACCGCCGCTGAAGTCATTCGGATATGTAAAAAGAGAAAAAAAAAATGCATCAGCGTGTTCAGAAAGTTGTGATTGCAGAAATTGGTTTCGATAATTATTACAATTAATGAAACAGGCTTCTGTATACTTGAAGTGTAGTCTAGCAATAAAACGAAACTGATCAAAACGTGACGTGTAGCGACTATTCAAATTTATTTATAACCTGCAATTCACTTTTGCAATGGATTACATTAGAAATACGAGCGCTTTCCTAAGGGCAGTAGAGGAAATCAATATATACGGGAAAATCTTGCACAGTCTTTTCGTATTTATGCAAAATATGACAGTGGTCACCATCCTAATTGGTCACAGAAAATACAGCAGTATATAAGCTGGTGGTGTCGACTAGTCGTGTGTATAGGAATGTAGAGTGCAAATATCTTATGTTGTACCTTGTGCTGTTTGTGAACGCGTTCATGTATAAAATCCTATGGTGTCTGCATGTCGCGTATGAGTGAAGTGTGATGTGGAATAGGTACCTACGTGGAGGTATGGCGAGGCGGTCAGAGGAAAGACTGTTGGTTTCTTTTTTTTTAGTTTGAACGCTGTTCGTTAGGTGGCGCGTGTCGCCAACCAATTCAAGGAGTCGCGCGTTTATGTGTCTACTTATTTTATTTGAGTGAAAAACATGGAGGCGTTTCATGGCTTCACTAAAGTTCACTTTAGCTCCACGGAGCAGCCTATGGATGGTTCGGTTCTCGGCCTCTCGTCCCAGTGGGATCAGTCCCATAACCAGTTGAATTTGGTGTTTCGTGCGGTGAATAGCGCCAAGTGCGTGCACAGACGCGGTGAGGATTACCAGGGACTTGAAAGTGGATAACGAATGCTAACAGGTGAGCAGGAGCGTTGAACGATCGGAATCGACGTCGCTTGAATCGGTGATGCTTCGCCTCGCCGCTGTCAACCGAAAACGCCGGATCACTTGCGGCAAGCACAGCAAGCAGATGCTCGATTCAATAAAGACATCATTCCATTTGTCGCTATACGATTCCTTTTTTGAATGTTTTCTGACCATGAAGTAAATGCAGCCGGGCGCGCGAATGCTGTCGCGGACAAACCCCCTCGAATGCCCCCTCCCCCCCCCCCTCACATCGTCGCCCCTACTCGTAATAGGTGCGTTGCCGGCACTTCGAAACGCGTTTTGGAGTGCTTTAGTGCGCACGGAAGGCAGCGAACGGGCGTTCGCACTTGGGAATCGTATCTTAGCAAAAAGCAGTCCAGCTCGCTAGGCCTTACTCGTATTGCTCCACTGTCGCTTGCCAGACGCCATGTTGCTTTTGGGGGTGGTCACAACCAGGTAGTCAAATTTGACTACATGGTTTTTGACTACGTGTGGGTTCGCAAATTTTACCCTGGGGGTCATTGTATTTGGGACAACTTTTTACCACCTCAAAGGTAGTAACGTATGACTACCTGTTTTCTTAGTGTGTACGGCTCATCCATCGATCCACGTCAATTGATGATTTGCGCGCAGTAACGCCCCACCTGTCACACAATGAGAAAGACTGAAATTATGGGGTTGAGGCTCGAAAATGGTTGCAAGGCGAGGTATAGCGATGCATGAAAGACTCCTCAGAAGCCTAAAAAACGTACACTGCTGGTCCGACAGTACTCACTCGGTCGCCGCGGCGAGGCATCTGACGTTGTTTTGTTTCCTCGGCGTCTATCAAACTTTTCCCTGCACGGGGCACAGCTTAGCCATCCGAAATCTTAAAATACTAGGCACTCTCTTTACCATAAAATAATAATTTCAGCTATCTTTGCAGCCTTTGATGATACATTTCGCGTACATTATAAGAAAGAATGGAACCGACGATGCAGATCTTACTTGCGCAGCACCCTAGTGAAATGTAGGCCTCAGAATGGCCGCACACCTATTTGCTTTCAGCCCCAATAGATGGGCAAGAATTTCTTCGCGCATGCGCGCTAGTTTATTTAAAGGTCAAACAGCATCCAATAACCGGAGTTCAGACTAGGTGGGGAAGTTTTACAGCAGCCCATCCAGTTATCCAGATTGCAAGGTAGGGGCGATATAGATAATCCTTCTGTCCCGTGCGAAGGTATATGCAAGGCAATCTGGACGATGCGGGAATGAAAGACTGACGGAACACGCCCTGTCGATACGTTCTGACCCCTCGGGTAATCCCGCAGTGCACAGTAGTGGATGCGAATGTGTACCTCATTTTGAGAACGCCATTATCTTAGCAGAAAACTGAAAGAAGAAGTGAAGAGAGATAAGGGAAGCGTTTTTATATATGTGTGTGACGAAGGCACATGTGTGAGTGCCCCCTCGGTTGTCATAATTGTGATTGTTCGGGGTATAAAAGAAATTGATAAGCGATTGGGTGGTACAGATTGGATGATATTTCTTGTTTTTATTGCGGTACGTAGGTCTTTTTCGAAATTATACAAGTCAAAAGTAGCGCTTTGTGTTGTACGCCATGGTTCTAGTAGTACTTCGTGCTTTCAGCACTTTTAATTCACTACTACGTTTCTAAGCGTTTTCGGAAGTTGTCGATGATAAAATGTAGGTGGACGAAACTCACGAATCCATAACGATAAATGGCGTCGGCTACCGGAAACGGGTTCTATTTTATAATATAAATGTTCAGAAACTCGCTTGTAAATTTTGAATTTGATAAAGCCAAGCTCGGAAAATTAGGCACCTGGTCAGAACCGCTAGCGCCAGATTTGGACGATGACTAAGCGTTCGGCCATGTTCACCTTAGTTTTGACGAGAAAAAAGCCTGTGAACCCTTTCCTCAGACGCCCTGAACATATAGAGTATATATTTACACATTATGCCGCATATCATTTCCAAAAAAAGGCAGGTAGGAATGGTGTTCATTAAGGGGGTAGACGAAGATCATTAATTTAAAAAAAACAATTGAAGGTAGTATATTATCGAGATATATCATAACTGAGGCTCTTGAGGTAATAGCTCCCAAAAAACCCACATTTTATACATTTGGTTTGTTTTACAGGAGACAAGTAAGTTTTTCCCGTTTTTTGTAATTTTTGCTATACATATGAGATTTGCTTGCGGTGTAGCTGTTTGAACGATACTTCAGAACGAACTGACTGAAAGAGGAGTTGAGGGACTGCTAGCGCGGGGAGTATGCCCTGCAAAATCATTTTTGCTCCTAGCTTGAATCACTAGGAACTTTCGTAGATCCTCTCCGCAACTCCGCTACACTATCCAAAACCCACGACAATGTCCGCAAACCCAGCAATCGCGGAGGCTGGAAAGCATTTTTCTTGTGCTGTGGGTGTGGTTGCTATTCTGGCAAAACTTGCGATTTTGAGATTTACTGTACTCGACGTGAACTGTTTTGTGCTACGTTATCAAGGCTAGCGTAGCTTTCAGAGCCCCAACACTGCCAAGAATACTCGCTGAAGCGCGTGGATCCGCTTGGCGTCTACTTCGCGGGAGGCTGCCTTTGAATAAGATGCAACAAGAAGCCACATGTTCTCGCAACCATGCAGAGCTGCGTCACTTTGAAAGTTAGACTCGCGGTATAACGTAGCACAAAGTAGTTGTCTTCTAGTAGAGATAAAATGACAAATAAGTGTTTCATTATTATTTTTATCAGGTGCTCATTTTCGTTATTATTATCAGGGCTACTGGTCAATATGTCTATCGAATTGTAAACTATATTGTCACGAACGACAGTTGATGAGGCGATAATAACTGAAAAAACTAAACGTTTGATGGGGCGAACTTGTGCCCAAAAATAAAAAGGAAAAAGGATAACAACAGAAGAAAACGGCGTCGCGGGCGTCGAGGTCGGCGTGAGGGCAGAGTCGAACGCTGGGGCGAAACTGACTCTGGCTCGCTCCGCGAAGCCCCTTATGTACACGCGTCAGCTTCTGGAATAATCGGCGCAGAAAGTTCGACGCGTAGAACATTTGCACCTCTAACAAGCACCAGGATTCTCCAGAACACTAAATGCAGGGATTAACAAAAGACACGTCGCTCCCAGGAATCGAACCCTGGCTTTTCGCGTGGGAGGCAGGTACCAGACTTGTACACGTTACTGAAAAATAGTAAGGAATTACATTTACAATTACTCGAGGCTAAATTGTAATTTATTACAATTACAATTACCCTCCCATAAAAGTAAGTGACCGTTACCCCCAAAAGTAATCCGTTACTTTCGTGGCGTTACTTTCAACAATATTTTCCTCAATTAAGAAACAATGGGGAGAAGCTTGGTTATTCAAGTTCTCATTGTTGCCACCTGTTCTATTTATTGACCTTGAGTATTTTGAGCAACAGGTGACTCTCGAAAGTCTCGTCAGACATTTTGCGTTATTTATTACTCAATATGTCGACTGCTATGCTGAACACCATTTGATCTGAGGCACTGGATGGGAGTGGCATATTGTGCCTCACCAATGCTTCATGCTCTGCATTGAGCTTTTTCAGCGAAGCAATGGAAGTACTATTTACCTCGAAGATAGAGCAAAGCTTCGTCGTTGCAGCCGTTGCCTAATATTCGAGAGTTTTAGTAGAGTTGGTAACAGTAAGGTGATAATTAAATAATAAATGAGGTTTCGCTCGATGTTCTTCTTCCTTTGGTTCTGAACAGGTCGAGCCTCGGTTGAGACGTTGGGGAATAGGAAAAAAAATCCAATATTTAAATATAAGTAATCGAGAAAAAAAAAAAAACAGGACACTCTTAACAACAATTAATTAGAACGTTGGTTAAAACAAGGAAATGTAAACGCACGTTTGCCTTGTGTACCTTTCTTGGTGCCGTTCAAAAACGCAAGGAGCACGGACCGACTGCAGTTTACTCCGGTGTTCTCCAGATAGACGTCCGCTGATGCCACGGGCAGCAAAAGCAAGAGAACTAAGTAAGCCGCGCTATGACCCCACTTACGAGTTTCACTCTCTCATCAAGCTCAACATATCAAGTCTACGTCATCCACCATTATATTTAATTTGTAAAAATATCTACTTGAAATAAGGTGCGTCCTGCTGGGGTAAAAACAGGAAGAAGCAAAAAGGAAGACTATTATCATTTTCGAAGTAGAAACTCGCTTGTAAATTTTGAATTTGATAAAGCCAAGCTCGGAAAATTAGGCACCTGGTCAGAACCGCTAGCGCCAGATTTGGACGATGACTAAGCGTTCGGCCATGTTCACCTTAGTTTTGACGAGAAAAAAGCCTGTGAACCCTTTTCTCAGACGCCCTGAACATATAGAGTATATATTTACACATTATGCCGCATATCATTTCCAAAAAAAGGCAGGTAGGAATGGTGTTCATTAAGGGGGTAGACGAAGATCATTAATTTAAAAAAACAATTGAAGGTAGTATATTATCGAGATATATCATAACTGAGGCTCTTGAGGTAATAGCTCCCAAAAAACCCACATTTTATACATTTGGTTTGTTTTACAGGAGACAAGTAAGTTTTTCCCGTTTTTTGTAATTTTTGCTATACATATGAGATTTGCTTGCGGTGTAGCTGTTTGAACGATACTTCAGAACGAACTGACTGAAAGAGGAGTTGAGGGACTGCTAGCGCGGGGAGTATGCCCTGCAAAATCATTTTTGCTCCTAGCTTGAATCACTAGGAACTTTCGTAGATCCTCTCCGCAACTCCGCTACACTATCCAAAACCCACGACAATGTCCGCAAACCCAGCAATCGCGGAGGCTGGAAAGCATTTTTCTTGTGCTGTGGGTGTGGTTGCTATTCTGGCAAAACTTGCGATTTTGAGATTTACTGTACTCGACGTGAACTGTTTTGTGCTACGTTATCAAGGCTAGCGTAGCTTTCAGAGCCCCAACACTGCCAAGAATACTCGCTGAAGCGCGTGGATCCGCTTGGCGTCTACTTCGCGGGAGGCTGCCTTTGAATAAGATGCAACAGGAAGCCACATGTTCTCGCAACCATGCAGAGCTGGGTCACTTTGAAAGTTAGACTCGCGGTATAACGTAGCACAAAGTAGTTGTCTTCGAGTAGAGATAAAATGTCAAATAAGTGTTTCATTATTATTGTTATCAGGTGCTCATTTTCGTTATTATTATCAGGGCTACTGGTCAATATGTCTATCGTATAGTAAACTATATTGTCACGAACGACAGTTGATGAGGCGATAATAACTGAAAAAACTAAACGTTTGATGGGGCGAACTTGTGCCCAAAAATAAAAAGGAAAAACGATAACAACAGAAGAAAACGGCGTCGCGGGCGTCGAGGTCGGCGTGAGGGCAGAGTCGAACGCTGGGGCGAAACTGACTCTGGCTCGCTCCGCGAAGCCCCTTATGTACACGCGTCAGCTTCTGGAATAATCGGCGCAGAAAGTTCGACGCGTAGAACATTCGCACCTCTAACAAGCACCAGGATTCTCCAGAACACTAAATGCAGGGATAAACAAAAGACACGTCGCTCCCAGGAATCGAACCCTGGCTTTTCGCGTGGGAGGCAGGTACGATAACCGTTAGGCCACGCGCGCGCTGCCTGCTTGACCAGCTGCGCGCGCGGCAATATGTTTCAATCGATATAAAAATGTCTTATTTTAAATATGACGGATTCGTGAGTCATTTTGTTGTTGTGACTTTCTTGGACACCAAGTTAACTCTGAAAATAAAGGGAACTCCTACCAATCCCTAAAAAATAGGGGCCCAACGTTTCCAAACCGACTTAGTTCTTCTTCAGGGGCGGCTATAATTTTTTGAGACCAGCAACTTCATCTACGGTTGTGGCGATGTTTCTTTTTTATTCATCATGTGGTATAGAGCGTTAATGTATACATGTGGTAAAGTACCCAGGAAACTATTGATTTTGCCGGGTGTATTTTGAGTGTGTAACGATTCAATAAAAAGTATCTGCCGGGGGTTACTCTCGACGTCAGGGATGCAGGTGTTCTCGAAGTAGATTCGATCGTCTTTGATGTCACGATGTTTCGCGACAGAGCTACGGTCTTGGTAGAACTCGGGCACGTAGTTTTTGTGCTCGAGAAGTCTTTCGTGGTTACTCTTTGTTTCGACGATGTAAGTGGCGGTGCAACTAGGGCAGGAAATTTTGTGCACGAATCCTCGTTTATTTTATTAAGAGGGCGCTCTTTTGGACTGTGGAATAAGTCGCCCCAGTGTTGACATAGGCTTGTGGGCGACATGAATTCTATCTTTGCCCGCACATGAGTCAATGCCTCACTTGTACACTTTATATCTTGCTCGAGGATGCGCGTAGTTCTTTGTCGTCGGTGTTGCGCGCGCCGATGAGTTTGTTCTTGACTGCGGGTAACTCGATGAATAAAGCTGCTGGTGTTAATCTGAGATCTGCAGTTACAATTTTTTTTTTCTTCAAGTTTTCTGTCTGTCTCGGATGAGCAGATAGTTCTCGTTCTGGAGAGGAGTGTCGATACCACCGGTGCTTTGTGACTCGATAGATAGTTTGAGTCAAAGCGGAGGTAACGTCCTGTGTGCGTTGGCTTCCGGTATACACCCTTTCCACAAGGGCGCAGCCATCTTGAATTTAATCACTTCTGGTATGCGGTAAAACATCGTTTTGTTCTCTGCAGGCTGCTGGAAGGTGTTGACGAAAAATGCGTGATTCTTACACATTCTTGTTTAGCCCCATCTATATTTTCTCGCGTATTCCAGGTCGAAATGATTTATTGTTTTTTCGTCCTGCATACCAGATATGAAACCCGCGTAACTGGGAACGACTGGAAACAGAAAACGTCTATACAAAACACATCAGTTCTTCATCTCTTCTCCTGATCAGCAAATTGTGGAAAGGCAGAGTGCTGTTTTTCTCGCAATCCAAGGTCCACACCCTTCAGACCAGGAGGATACACACCCTTCAGACCAGAAGGAAATTTGCACGATTAAAATTCTTGTTTCATCCTAAACAAGGACAGAATCGCATAGACCCATTGCTTTATATTTCCCCTTTAGAGGCAACATTTGCGCGGCACAGACATCAATTTTTAATAGCACCCACTTTTGCGCGTACTAACATGTTTAAATTTAGTTATTTCCCCCGCACTATTAGGGACTGGAACGGCTTACCTCTCGAACTATTTAACGACACCTACTTTGTACGAGGTCTCGAACGTCTTGACGATTAGCATGTTCTTTCGTATATCGCTGCACGTTCATCCTTTCCGCATGGGCTCTAAGATTGTATAAACCTTCAAACTACGTCTGAATAGATCATTTTGTATTACTGCATGACTGCACTACATGCTGCTTGATGGTTGCTGTCCCCCCCCCCCGCTCTTATATATATATATATATATATATATATATATATATATATATTGTGACGAAGAAGACGACGACGGCTGGGGCAGTGGCGTGGCTCACCATCTCGCGCCAGGCCCCGCCGCGTGGAACGCGGTACGACGTTTTGGTGTCACGTGGTACGTGCTCGTTTGTGCTCCAGAAATCCTCCCACTGTTTGTCTCGTCACGTGCACATGTAGTATATTCAATAACGTGACTCTTGATTCTCGCAGATGATGATGATACCGTGTCTCTAAAGCTCATAAACAAAGAAGTCTGCTACATGCAAACGTGACGAGACAAACAGTGGGAGGATTTCTGGAGCACAAACGAGCACGTACCACGTGACACCAAAACGTCGTACCGCGTTCCACGCGGCGGCGTGTTTTCCAGAACACCTCCAATTGGATACATTTCGTTTCTTGTGCATTGATAAGACAGATAGGAAACGCTAGAAGGCCAAGGTGGAGTGGTGTGGAGGTTAGCACACCCGACCGGACATTGGAAGGCCCAGAGTTCAAATCCTGGCTTCGCCGATTTTCGGCTTTCGGCGGTTTCTGAAAACTTTGATTCTTTGATTCATTGGATTAAGTACGGTTCATTCATCAGCATATGTTCGTTTATTTCCCTCTCGGAGGCCACGTACGATGACGTGAAAGTGCCCGTGCTGAGTATATATATATATAATAATATATATATATATATATATATATCCTGTATATTTGCTAGTTCATTGTTATAAACCTTTTTTAACGTCGCGTTATTTATTTTGTTGTTGTATATGCGAATGCATATGTTGTACCCCAGCTCCTATTTGGGCTTTCAATGGCCTGTAGTATCCTCGAAATAGATAAATAAAATAAATAAACTGACAGACAGGCTCGATGGAATTGAGGTGTGCGAGAAAGCTGTCTATTTGTGACTTTTTTTTTAGAATACAGATTCAGTCATCCACGAAGTGAAGGAACTCTTTAGGGTTTGCACAGAAGAACTTCAGGGCTCTTGGTGTGATGTCTTGCATTGTTTTTTTTTTGCCATGGTGGCAAAAATAGATGCGCTCATTGCGGTGCCGCTTGTCTGCTTGAAGTGTTCTTTGAAACTGAAGTACGTAGTGCTGAGATATAATTCGAGGTTCTGGCATAGTTCATCCACACTTAGCTTTGTCCTCTCGTTCACGTCCTTGTGGTTCTGAAGGGCAGTTCTGGTAGTGGCGAACGCCAGATGAAAAGCCGGGCGAAACAATAAATTTCTACTAAGGAACTCTCCAACACAAAAAGAACGTGCAAAAATTCGACCACGAGCGCAGTGCTGTTGCTGAAAATTGTGACATCGGATCGACTTCTACAACATGCGCATCCTTGATGTCTAAAGTAACCCCCGACAGAGACTTTTTATTGAATCCTAGCACATTCAAAATACGCCAGGCGACAAAAATAGATTCCTCGGCTCTCTTCCATCCGAATACATAAACACTCTACGCCACATCACCACAACTGTAGAAGAAGTTGCAGCTCCTCAAAGATTTATAGCTGCCCCTAAAAAACAACTAGTCGGTTTAGAAACGTTGAGCTTCTGATATTTGGGGATTGGGTGGAGTTCCTTTTATTTTCTAGGATTTTTAGCCAACCAGACAGGTATCTATCATATGCTTAGCTTCAAGTTAACCCTTGTAAGCCATTACTTTCGGCGGTCATGGGTTTGTGCTCGCAGGCCTTTGTTCTCTGCCATGGCTGGTCAGGCTCGTCCTGTGACACCATTGTATGACCGCCTCGATGACAAACGATGATGCTGGGAAACTTCATGTAAAAGTCCCCTGATACCACCTATAGGCAGAGACAGGCTAAGAAGAAAGTGGAAGCTTATCTCACCTCTTTCCACTTCAGCAAAGCGAGCTAAGATAGAAAGTGATCACCTCTCTAGCTTTCGCTCCGCTAAAGTGAAATAAAGTTGGAGGAGCTTCGACTTCTCTCTTAACCTATTAACGACTATATTTTGAGCTGTACGGACATCGAAGAAATGCTGCGACCAGGTTAAAACCTGACGGACGCGTTTTAATTTGGTCGCGGCTTCTTGAATGACAAGTCCGCTGGCCGAAGTGCTAGACATTTTTTTTTTCATCCTGGCGCCACGGCAACATGGCTCGAACAGGCTTATCGTCGCATGTATATTACCGGCAACTACACTGGATGCAGCTTCGCGCCGGTTCTCGTTGTCATGCAACATGAATTGGTAAGATCCTTGTATAACGATTTTTGTCGTTTTAAATTACATGTATAAACGGAACTCACCGAGTAACACAATTAATCAAACGCTTCGTCATGCACAGTTGAACACAGTTTCGTTTACACGTCGTGGCTCTTTTCAAATGTGGGGAAATCTATCTTGAATACAAAAATCTCCTGTTTACGAATTTGTATTGTACTTTATAATAGGTACTTTATAGATATTAAAAAAGGCACCCCAGAGCATAGTTTCTTCAGAACGATTGCTGACAAGCTATTTCATCACAAAAGAAAATTCTCAATCTAAATTCTGACACTCGGAGGAAATACAATAACAGAGAGGACGTTGTCTTGTCCGTTGTTTTATTTCCTCCGTGTCTCAGGGTTTAGATTAAGACATTTCCTAACCAACTCGCCTGCACACCTTTGCTTCCAAGAAATGTCTGTCTATTTGGCATTTCAAGGAGGCTTTCTAATTCCATGGCATTTTTAGCACCTCTTTGCGCTCCTTCATTTGCGGGCGCGCTAAGGAGGCCGCTGAAGAAAAGATTGCGAGGGTTTTGTGAATAACAAAAACCGTCAATCTGACGTGACACTTTAAAGTGTCACGTGACGTCAGGGTGTGGTGTGACGTCACATTACACCTATAAATACTTTGTACCTATAGCGCCTTGGAAATGACACCCCAGTATCACGCGACAGTGTGATGTCATTGAGGCCACATTCCACGAACACAAACTTCCCAAGGCTAGTGCCCCATAAATGTTATGTATTTAGCATTTCGCTCCACACGAGCAGTCTTGAGCACTCCCCTACCTCGTTTCAGCAATGACGCCATGAAAACGGCCGGCATGTTCCTGTGCTCGCTCGTCCTGCTTGCGGTCTGCAGTGTCGTGTCCTTTGTACTGCTGACATCGAGTGAGTACCACCCCCTACATAACAAGGCCTCAGTGCTGGAGCTTCTACGTCACCTGCCGGATGAAAAGCCAGGCGAAACAATAAATTTCTACTAAGGGACTCTCCAACACAAAAAGAACGTGCGAAAATTCGACCACGAGCGGAGGGCTGTTGCTGAAAATTGTGACATCGAATCGACTTCTACAACATGCGCATCCTTGATGTCTAAAGTAACCCCCGACAGAGACTTTTTATTGAATCCTAGCACATTCAAATTACGCCAGGCGACACAAATAGATCCCTCGGCTCTTTTCCATCCGAATACATAAACACTCTACGCCACATCACCACAACTGTAGAAGAAGTTGCAGCTCCTCAAAGATTTACAGTTGCCCCTAAAAAACAACAAGTCTGTTTAGAAACGTTGAGCTTCTGATATTTAGGGATTGGTTGGAGTTCCTTTTATTTTCTAGGATTTTAGCCAACCAGACAGGTATCTGTCATATGCTTAGCTTCAAGTTAACCCTTGTAAGCCATTACTTTCTGCGGTCATTGGATGGTGCTCGCCGGCCTTTGTTTTCTTTCATGGCTGGTCAGGCTCGTCCTGTAACACAATTGTATGACCGCCTCGTTGACAAACGATGAAGCTGATAAACTTCATGTAAAGTGCCCTGATACCACCTATAGGCAGAGACAGGCTAAGAAGAAAGTGGAAGCTTATCTCACCTCTTTCCACTTCAGCAAAGCGAGATAAGATAGAAAGTGATCACCTCTCTAGCTTTCGCTCCGCTAAAGTGGAATGAAGTGGGAGGAGCTTCGACTTCACTCTTAACCTATTACCGACCATATTTTGAGCAGTGCGGACATCGAAGAAATGCTGCGACCAGGTTAAAACGTGGCGAACGCGTTTTAATTTGGTCGCGGCTTCTTGAACGACAAGTCCGCTGGCCGAAATGCCAGACAATTTTTTTATCCTGGCGCCTCGGCAACATGGCTCAAACAGGCTTATCGTCGCATGTATATTACCGGCAACTACACTGGATGCAGCTTCGCGCCGGTTCTCGTTGTCCTGCAACATGAATCGGTAAGATCCTTGTACAACGATTTTTGTCGTTTTAAATTACATATATAAACGGAACTCACCGAGTAACACAATTAATCAAACGCTTCGTCATGCACAGTTGAACACAGTTTCGTTTACATGTCGTGGCCCTTTTCAAATGTATTGAAATCTGTCTTGAATACAGAAATCTCCTGTTTACAATTTGTATTGTACTTTATAATAGGTACTTTATAGATATAAAAAACAGGCACCCCAGAGCATACTTTCTTCAGAACGATTGCTGACAACCTATTTTATCACAAAAGAAAATTCTCAATCTAAATTGTGACACGCGGAGGAAATACAATAACAGAGAGGACGTTGTCTTGTCCGTGGTTTTATTTCCTCCGTGTCTCAGGGTTTAGATTAAGATATTTCCTAACCAAGTCGCCTGCACACCTTTGCTTCTAAGAAATATCTATTTGGCATTTCAAGGAGGCTTTCTAATTCCATGGCATTTTTAGCACCTCTTTGCGCTCCTGCATTTGCGGGCACGCTAAGGAGGCCGCTGAAGAGCAGATTGCGAGGGTTTTGTGAATAACAAAAACCGTCAATCTCACGTGACACTTTAAAGTGTGACGTGACGTCATGGTGTGGTGTGACGTCACAGCACACCTATAAATACTTTGTACCTATAGCGCCTTGGAAATGACACCCCAGTATCACGCGACAGTGTGATGTCATTGAGGCCACATTCCACGAACACAAACTTCCCAAGGCTAGTTCCCCATAAATTTTATGTATTTAGCATTTCGCTCCACACGAGCAGTCTTGAGCACTCCTCTACCTCGTTTCAGCAATGACGCCATGAAAACGGCCGGCATGTTCCTGTGCTCACTCGTCCTGCTTGCGGTCTGCAGTGTCGTGTCCTTTGTACTGCTGACATCGAGTGAGTACCACCCCCTACATAACAAGGCCTCAGTGTTGGAGCTTCTACATCACCTGCCGGAGGCCAGCACGGAGCGGAAAGTGACCACGAGTGCTGAGTCAGCGTTCGTTAGTCGTGTTCTCACCGACCGAATAATAGTCCCACCCGAGCGCTGACGCAGAACACGTGCTCAGTCTGTCCGGCACTGGCCTCCGATATGTGACGTAGCTGCTCCTGCATATCGTACTTCCTGCTCGGACGTCGGCGAGTAATCAGTCTCTCGGGTATAACTACGCCCGTGGGGATTACCTTGGTCTTTACAATCACCTTCGCAACGTAGACTGGAGCGTTATTTCACTTTGTTCCAATATCGATAGCGCAGTTCAAGGTGTAACAGAAATCGTAACTGCAGCCATGAATAATTTCATTCCACGCAGAAGTGGTCGCACTAGCAACTATCCTTTTTGGTTTTCCAGAGAGCTACGTGATGCGTTGCGTAAAAAAGCGAGGTATCGTAAAAAGTACAAAAACACCGTCATAAAGAAATGGCAGAGTTTGTTTAAAGAGTATCGTTCAGCGGCCATTGCATGCAAGACGACTCTGGATGTACATCTGAGCCGTCCGATGTCTGTGATCTTTTTGCTACGTTCTTCTCTTCTGTCGGTAACTTGATTACTCCGTGCACTGTTATGACCGATGCTCCTCTTGAATCTACCCGCAGCTTGGCAGTTCCGAATCTTACACTTGAAGATGTGCTTTCCGCAATAAATGAGCTCGCTCCAAAAAAGTCATGCGGTGAGGACGGAATTCCTGCTTTCATTGTAAAGGGATGCAGAGATATTTTCGCCATCTGTTGCTACATGTTTTTAACATGTCCTTAGAGGCCAATGTATTTCCTCAAGGATGGAAGAATGCAGTGGTTGTTTCCTATTCATAAATCTGGTCGCACCGACTGCGTTAATAACTATAGACAATTTCTCTTCTTTGCACCTTTCTAAGGTATTTGAAAAGGCAATGTATAAGCATATTTATTTCATTTTAAATCGTCTCTTTGTCTCAACCAACATGGTTTTGTCAAGGGCGTTCAGTGGAAAGAAACCTTGTATCATTTTGGACACTCTACCTAAGGTCACGTCCCGTGGACAAGTTGATGTTATTTATTTCGATTGCTCTAAATCTTTTGATCTCGTAGATCATAAGCTGTTTACTCGCCAAATGTTCAACGTTGGGCATGACTGGCTCGTTTTGCAGTTGGTTTCTAGTTATCTTGACGGAAGACCTAACAGAGTACTGTATGAAGGGTGTTTTTCTGCCTCATATTGTTTTAAATACTGGAGTGCCTCAAGGGTCCAATCTGGGGCCGTTGTTATTCAATATTTTTGTGAATGATTTGGTAGACAGTGTGCAGCATTCAAACGTGCTGCAGTTTGCAGACGATGTCAAGATTTATCGCGAAATTCATTCAACTACTGACTGTCTAATGATGCAAGACGATGTTCAGGCAGTTCAAAACTGGTGCTTAAAAATAATTTAGTACTTAACCCCAGTAAGACCAAGGTTGTTTCCTTTACCCGTAAGACAAGCTGCATTGAATATCCGTATACCATGTTAAGTTCAGCTATCGCGAGGTCCGATTCTATTCGTGACCTGGGAGTGCTGTTTGATTCCCGCCTTTCGTTTACTGAGCATGTTTCAAAAGTTGCGAATAATTCTTATCAGGTAATGGGCGTTATTTCCCGAATGACGCGGAATTTTCGTACTTACTCTAGCATGATTCATCTATTTCGCGCCCTTGTTTTGTCCAAACTTGAGTTCTGCTCAGTCATATGGAACACCATTGGATCGACTCAATCATGTATTTTAGAGAAAGTGCAGCGTCGTCTCGTGCGTATTGTTTACGATCGATGGGTTGGGAGGCGCATCTATTTTGAGTATGAATACTTACTTAATCTGCTTGACCTGGTACCCTTGCACAAAACAAGATTAGCGCGAGACATGGCTTTTTTGTATAAGATAGTGAACGCTACAATTGACGCAAATTACTTTTAAGTGCGATTTCTTTCAGTGTTTCTCAAAAGCGTACCAGATTTTCATTTCTTTCCTACCCGCAGAAAGTTTGTGTCCAGTCCCCAATCACACGCCTTCAGCTCCTTTATAATCGCGATAGGAGTGATTTAGAATTGTTTTCACCCCTTTTAAATTTTAGAAGAGCATTGTTGGCCACTTGACAAACATCTGTGCTCTGTTGTTCTCCATTGTTCTCCGTAGTTTTTATTTCCTGTATCTTTTCTAAATCACGTCTTGCTTGTTTGTTTGTCTGTATCTGTTCTTTTAATATTTGTAATATGTACGCACTACTAAGGCCTCGAGCTGTTTGTGGGCACATTAAGCAAAATAAATAAATAAATAAATAAATAAATAAATAAAGCCTTGTCACCTATGGTGTTAATACCATCGGCAGAAAAAAATCATGGCGATTGGGCTGGCATGTTGGCTCGATCTTCAGAGAGAAAATGGGGCAGGGGGGGGGGGGTGAAGGCGCCAATGTGAGATGGTTAAGAACGCTGTTTACAACTGTGAGACATAATACGAGTCCTCACTATGTTACAAAATGGATTAGCACATATATGCGGTATAAATAGAGCTACAGTATTTTCCGGAGTAAAGTCCGCGGACTATACATGTTTAAAAGCTGAAATTTTTCCCGATGCGGACCATCTACAGGTACGGACTATACATTGTTGTTTTTTGCGCGTTTTATGTCGCAAGAGCTCCGAAGGCCATAAAACGCCAAACTAGGTAAGCTAAAAAAAAAGCTTTAGTAAAGGTGCACTAAGACTAGAGTAAAACTTGTCTATAGTTTGAAATAGTTTGTTTAAAATACTTGTAGTTTAAACAAAAGCTAAGAAACGTTCAAATGATGTGAGAGGCTGCTGCATTACAACCAAGATAGGGTGAAATGAATTGCGTGTTGTACTTGAAAAACTCGGGGAATAGAACTTGCATTGTTGTAGAAGGCCACGGCAAACAAAGCGCGCACGCAGTAGAGGTAAAGTTTCTCCGCAGTGCCCGCACACCGACGGTTCGTCACCCATAAGTAAGGAATGAGTGGCCAATTCTTAAGCGGCACAAGATGACTTTGTGAAAACTATTTTGATTAGAGCGAAGCTGTATATGACTCGCAGGAAGAATTTCTAGAATTTACTCGTGTCGTAATCCTCATGAAAAAAAAAAATACGATTGAAGTGAAAAGTGCATATTAGGCATACAACATAGAGCACAGCGTTGTTTCAATAAAGAAGAAGCACAAAACAATGATCCGAAAAACATAATTGATAAGGCGCTTCTAATAACAATGCGAAGCACGTAGCGCTCACCGCATACATTTCCCGGTTGTTGGGCAAGCTGCCGCGTCGACGGCAGCCAATTGCGATGTGGGAAGTGACGTCACAAGACTTTCCTATATAAAATGTTTTGGTATAGTCCATTTACTTTTTTCCGTCAATCATTTCGCATAGACCCTTTTGCTCTTTACAAATATGAACTGCCTCCTGCGTCCCAAGCGACTTCCGGTCGCACCGTCTTTGTAAGCCTGTCGAGCTTGCTTATGCCACCAGTGCTAGAAAGCATTAATGCTACACGTACATCAAAGATGGAGATTTAACGAGGGCCCTCAGCTAGGCAATTAAACGACTTGGAGGAGGCAAGTTGGTTTGCAAGAATATTCCAAATTTTTTAACAGATCTCGCGCTTCTTCGTGCTTCTGGCGTTCACCTGGACGTTTCACCTGGACGTGTCAAACGTTTCATCGACATTTCAACCAGCGATGTCAGGGCGGGCTTTGTTCATTCGTTTTATGAACCGAAAGTTTTCCGTGACGTCAAAAATTTGAAAACTGCCTGGTGGCGTTTGTCATGAAAAGCGTTTATAGTGCAGGGGACAATCGTTACAGATGATACCACAGCTTCGCTGGCCCACCAACTTCACGGCGTGGATTGGAGCCCTGACTTTTTTTAGTTTCCCAGGAACCAAGTTCTGGTTTGATGGCATAAAGTTTAGTAATATTGTCGAGGTCCAATTAAGATAGCCATAGTCTTGAACGTGAAAATATTTTGGGTATCGTAACATCTTAATAAGGTACACGAATATTCGATGATAAAAAGTGTTGTGAAGAGGCGGTCAATCTATCCGCAGCCTCGTTGCTTGCATTGCCCACGTGGTTCGTGATCCAGCGAAACTTAATGTCATTCCTACCATTAAGTCCCTGTTGAACTTGGGCCCATATGAGTTGAATTAACCTTTTGTTAGTTGGTGTAACGGAACATACTGTAATAAGAAACCTTGGACATCCAACAAAAATAGTGGCTTTAATCACTTTGCTCCTGATTATATAGTCAAGTGCTGCCAGAACACCATATGGTTCGGCAGTAAAAATGCTGGCGACATTGCTAAGAAGAATGACATGAGTAAACGAATTTGAAGGAGCAACGGAGCCAACATACATTGAGGACTTGACACCGTCAGTGTAAAACTGGAAGTAATGCTTGCATTTGTCTTGCAGATCTAAAAATTCTTGTTGTAGAATGACTGGGAGTATATTATGTGTACTAAACTTTGTAAAATACCAATCACAACCAATGTGTTTTATGTGCCATGGGGCAGTATGACACACCCTTTCTAGGACATGTATTGCCTCACGAGGCAAGTTAAGCGAGAGACGGAGGTTCGCATAACGAAGTTCAAGGTTCGAACAACAGTTGGTTTATGGTCAAAGGTACGATGAAACTTGGATTCTCAAATACAACTGTGGGCTGGATGACTGGGACCCGATAAAACATCGTAAACCTAAACAAGACATAAAAACTGACACCTTTTTTTGTGTGGCATCTTATTAGAATAAACGTATACACTCTTAAAAAAAAAGCTAGTAAAAAGCTAGTAACTGCAGCAGCTACTACCTATTTCTGACAGTTACTACCTTTCACTAGCTATTTACTGCCTCAAACGCGCAATAGGTAGTAAAAAGCTAGCAAATGTAGCCATTACTACCTTTTTATGACCGTTACTACCTTTTTACTAGCTATTTACAACCGCAAAGGTGCGGAGAAGATGGCGGCGCTTGCTTCATACCAGATTGCCGGTGTTAGCGACGTACTTGCTGTTTCAGAACGCAGGGGGAGGTATCCACACGCAATCGTAGCGTCAAATATTGCATGAGGAGGCATGTTTAAGGGTTGGAGCGGACTTTATAACGATCGCAGCCTCTGTACCAGCACGACGTGGAAGCCAGCGCTGCAGCGAGCGCAGCGGCCATTGTTGATGCAATGGCCATGTGGCTTACTTCTTTCCTTCTCGTTTGCATTCGTTTGTGAGCGTTTATCTTTTCATTTTGGTTTTAACTGGGATCAAAATAGCCACGTAGCGCATACTAAAACGTTTCCGAAAACAGGAAAAGTTCATTGTGTTTTTTATACTTTTTATATTTTATTTTTTTAAACCATGTGTTTTTCTCTCACAAGAGACGCTTCGCAACATTGTACGACAAGCAAGTTGGGGCGGTTGGGGCCAGTCGCCGTTTGCAAGACGCTAATTTCTTTGATGTGAAACTGCCGTTTTCGCCTTGTGTCGTGTGCAGCTCTCGTATTCCCGCGTTGGAGTGCATAGTTAACGTTCGTGAGCTCGACGGGGCGAGCGTGTGCGTGGACCTGGACTGCTCCGAGGATAGTTCTAACGAGCCGGTGCCGCTTCCACTGGGTTGGATTTCGTCGTCCAAGAAGCTTTTCTCCACCTCCTACTTGACACTGAGAACGTCTTCACGGTTTGTGTGTGCTCGGTGGTTGAATGATTCTGATTGACCTGTCTTCGGTCATGACAGTGCACTCTCACAACCGTTGATGTACATCGTAAATAGGGAATGTAGCTTTGGGACTAATGAAAAAAAAATGTTTTGGCATTCTACGAGTCTTTCTGAATTTTCCCTGAAAACGCGAGCATTCGTCAGTGTACTGCAAAAATTAAGACGTGAGCTGCACGCGGTATTGATTTTGCATGCATTTTTGAAGCGCAGCACGCGAAAGGAGTGCAGCTGCCGTCGTACTCTCCGTCAATTACAGCCTTCTCTCGCTGACGGCGACCGCATGTATCGATTTAGCGAGCGACGAGGCGATCGACGGAGAAAGCGACGAGCGACAGCGATTTCTCACGGTCACCCGTCGTGTCGCTCGGTTTTTTAATTTCTAGGAAACGTCGCTCATCGCCTTGGCCGCTTGTTCCCGTCGCTTTCATGCGGTTTGCCTCGTCGCGCAACTTACCTATCGACTGCGAATAACTGATGGCGAATTCCACTGGGCGTTTTGGAGCGCGCCGGCATCAGTTGACCAGATCCGGAATGGAGCACACGATCCGAACGGGGTCGCGCCGCCTACGGATACCCAGTGTGACATGACCCCGTACTGGCGCAGTCGTAACACCCTAATAAAACGGTGTACTGTGGAATCACACCTTGATTATAAGGGTGCTTCGGGAAAAACACCCCTCCTTGAGGGGGTGTAGGCTATAACGCCCTTTTCTTAGGGCGTTTTGCTACACCTATATGGGTGTTAGTTATAGGACAGCTATTTACACCCAGAAGGGGTGTTTACGATGTATTAGTGTGTAGTAAAAAGCTAGTAACTGCAGCAGCTACTACCTATTTCTGACAGTTACTACCTTTCACTAACTACTTACGCCTCAAACGCGCAATAGGTAGTAAAAGCTAGCAAATGTAGCCATACTACCTTTTTATGGACGTGAACTACCTTTTTACCTAGCTATTTACAACCGCAAGGTGCGGAGAAGATGGCGGCGCTTGCTTCATACCAGATTGCCGGTGTTAGCGACGCACTTGCTGTTTCAGAACGCAGGGGGGGGGTATCCACAAGCAATCGTAGCGTCAAATATTGCATGAGGAGGCATGTTTAAGGGTTGGAGCGGACTTTATAACGATCGCAGCCTCTGTACCAGCACGACGTGGAAGCCAGCGCTGCAGCGAGCGCAGCGGCCATTGTTGATGCAATGGCCATGTGGCTTACTTCTTTCCTTCTCGTTTGCAATCGTTTGTGAGCGTTTATCTTTTCATTTTGGTTTTAACTGGGATCAAAATAGCCACGTAGCGCATACTAAAACGTTTCGGAAAACAGGAAAAGTTCATTGTGTTTTTTATACATTTTATATTTTATTTTTTTAAACCATGTGTTTTTCTCTCACAAGAGACGCTTCGCAACATTGTACGACAAGCAAGTTGGGGCGGTTGGGGCCAGTCGCCGTTTGCAAGACGCTAATTTCTTTGATGTGAAACTGCCGTTTTCGCCTTGTGTCGTGTGCAGCTCTCGTATTCCCGCGTTGGAGTGCATAGTTAACGTTCGTGAGCTCGACGGGGCGAGCGTGTGCGTGGACCTGGACTGCTCCGAGGATAGTTCTAACGAGCCGGTGCCGCTTCCACTGGGTTGGATTTCGTCGTCCAAGAAGCTTTTCTCCACCTCCTACTTGACACTGAGAACGTCTTCACTGTTTGTGTGTGCTCGGTGGTTGAATGATTCTGATTGACCTGTCTTCGGTCATGACAGTGCACTCTCACAACCGTTGATGTACATCGTAAATAGGGAATGTATTTTTGGGACTAATGAAAAAAATGTTTTGGCATTCTACGAGTCTTTCTGAATTTTCCCTGAAAACGCGAGCATTCGTCAGTGTACTGCAAAAATTAAGACGTGAGCTGCACGCGGTATTGATTTTGCATGCATTTTGAAGCGCAGCACGCGAAAGGAGTGCAGCTGCCGTCGTACTCTCCGTCAATTACAGCCTTCTCTCGCTGACGGCGACCGCATGTATCGATTTAGCGAGCGACCAGGCGATCGACGGAGAAAGCGACGAGCGACAGCGATTTCTCACGGTCACCCGTCGTCGTTTCATGGGGTTTGCCTCGTCGCGCACTTACTATCGATGCGAATAACGATGGCGAATTCCTGGGCGTTTGGAGCGCGCCGCATCAATTGCCAGATCCGAATGGAGCACACGATCCGAACGGGTCGCGCGCTACGGATACCCGGTGACATGACACGCTCGGGACGGCGATGCATTCCCGTCATTCACCTGCGAGGGAATCTCCTTCCGCGGGCACGTCGTTCGAAGACGTTTTCGCAATCGCGGCGCTACACGTGTTCGACGCACGAGCGGCAGGAATAGCTCAGAGCTTGTTCAAAGACTGCCCGAATGCACGTAGCGTGGAAAGCATCTTTTCTGAAAACGAACGGCTGTCGAGCCAAGGTAAGCAAGCGGCCATTACAATTTTCTGAGGCGAGATCAGGCGAGATGCACCGCGAAAAGGAAACCACGTGTGTGCGCCGAGGGCTGGCCCGCCTGGCTTCCGGTTGAATCCGCCGAAATCGTCGGAGCGACTTTTCTCGGATCCAGATCGAGATCTGGAGCGGGAGCTAATCCTAAACGACAAGTGGAACACGTGCGTCTCGATCCCGATAGCTCGTGAAATAGGCTCGCTCCAGAAAAGTCGATCCCGGCGCGCTCCAAAACGACCAGTTGAATTCGCCATGACGTTCTGATACACGACGACAAGTTTGCGCACTCAAATGGTTCAGTATAAAAGACTTAATGGCAGTCAAAGAAGTGAGTGGGGAGAGAGTGGCCGAGTGGGCTAACGCGAGACGCGTTAGCCCACTCGGCCACTTCCTCCCCACTCACTTCTTTGACTGCCATTAAGTCTTTTATACTGAACTATTTGAGTGCGCAAACTCAAAAGCTTGCGCTGGGAATCTCTTGGGTTCGATCCCCACTGCCCCGCCTGTAAGTTAGCGATTAGATTGATTAAGTTAGCGTGTGTTTGTGTTGAATGCATTGTGTCGATTGTGTGCGAATAATGTGGATGTGCATGTTTATATGTATATACTTGCAAATGTGAAAGAACTGACATAAACTGTAAATAATCGGCTTCCATTTTTTGTGTACGTTTAATTTGAAGGTGACTAGCGCCACCTGGATTACTCAAATTCCAGTTTCATTTTTGTTGTTGCGCCTGCCACCTGGTGGTAGGTGGCATAACCCCACACTTTTTTTTTCTTTTTCACCGGAAATCACGGGACTTGTTGCGTTTCCAGTCTTCCGTCGGGAGGTAGCGCTAGTTACTAGCTAGAGGTAGTAAAGGGCTAGTAACAGTTACTAGCTTCGTGACCTAGCAAGCGTTACTAGCTTGACCGCAACTACTTCAGGCTACTAGGCACCTAGTAACATATGTGACAAGCGGTTACTAGCTCTTACCTAGTAAATACTAATAGCTTTTTTTTTAAGAGTGTATGCTTAAAACAGGAGATTTACGAAAAGCCCCGTTTGCAACATGCAATCCCAGGGGATGCACGGGAAAAGCATCTTCAAGGCAGACGACCGGGCAGACGCGTAGACGATAGTACCAGAATCATGGAGCAATCGTGCAAGGGACGAGTACAAACGAAGTAGACTCCTCTTGTCGGAACTCCATGACTCCTGTGAAAGAACTTTCAGAATATTCATCGCCTGCGCACAATTTTGCTTCAGCTATTTGAGGTGAACTGCAAAGTTAAGCTTGCTGTCGAAAATCAATCCCAGGAACTTATGCTCTGCTCTAGCCGCAATGAAATTTCCATTAAAGTGAAAATCTAAACTAACAAAGGCCCACGCCGCAAAGAAAAGGGACACCGATTGCTTAAAAAAAAAAAAAACAACTTAGAAACATTTTTATCACCAAATTTAGTCATTTATTCGTGGCTAGCTGTAGGTGTCTTTCACAAATAGACATATTACACGATGCCAGAGAAATTCGAATATAATCTATTTAAAGCGAGTGCATGTCGGGACTCAACCTTGGGGAACTCCGTTATCCTGATAAAACGAGTCGGAAAGTGTTGTGCCTAGCCGCCAATTAAGAGCAACCAATTAAGAAGTGTCTTATGCAGTCAAGCAATCTGCCGCGTACTGCTTACGTAAAAAGGCCACGCAGGATGCCATGCCTCCAAGTGTTGTCGTAAGCCTTTTCCAAGTAAACAAAAAACTGATACGCAATGCTGCCTTTTCATAAATGCCTCCCGTACAACAGTATCCAGCTGAACTAAATGGTCGATCATGGAGTGCCCTTTTCGACAGCAGCCTTGTCTTACATCCAAAATGTTATTCTCTTCAAGAAAGTAAACAAGACGCTTGTTGAGTAGCCTCTCAAAAGGTCTTCCCATGCAACTCGTCAATAGTATCGGCCTGTAACTTGAAGGATTGATTGCATATTTTCGCGGCTTCAGTTGCGGAGTCCCTCCTGCCTGCTTCTATTTAGTAGGGAAGTATGCATCTTTCCACGGGCCGTTGAAATAGGTGAGGAGAGCTGAGAGTGAACCCGAATGTCATCAACACCAAGAGCTTTGTTGCGGTTTAGTGAAAATAATATTGAACGCAAAATAGCAACATCGAGGAGGGGCAGATATGCAGAGGCCGACACACTATAATTATGACTCGACTGGAAAGATGTAAAGCCTTTACCTCCAACGACACTTGAAGACGCAGAAAAATAGGGGTTTGAAATCATTGCCAACAGCCCGTAAGCCAGAGCCAAAATGCTTCTACGAATAGTCGCGAAGCGGTTCTGTAGTTCCACGCCCTCTGAATGAATGAATCAACTCCCATGTTTCGCGTGATTTTGATCTCGACTCAATCCAATTCTCTTGAAAGTGACCACGATTGGCGGACCGGATCATTGCGTTAGCTCTGTTCCTACAATCGTACGAAAGGGTGTTAAGTTACGCTCTTTTGTTCAATATAATGCACCCCAAAACTCCAGTTCGACGCACAGCGCACTATATTCGAATATACGGCCCCAAATTTTACGAGGGGCTTGATAACGGTGCGATATAACTTATTAAATAGCTAAGGTACGTATCGAATACCACAGAAAGAAAACACTAAGGTTTCGCAGTAGGGCCAAGAAAACCCCGATTTTTTTTTGTAGTCAGTAACACGTACATTAGGTATTTCAATAGGTTGTACCACACGACTATCGAGCCTTTCGTGAAAGTCAGTACCGTCAGATCGACGTCAATGCGCTGCACTTCGCAGTGAAGTTTTGGGGTGTCTTATATGGGACAAAGGGTGTAAGAATACGCCCTTTTTTCTGAGTGTGTAGCACATCGAAATTCTGCCTCCACGTCTATGTTATTTGGAGCGCGCCGAGAGCGTAACGACAACGTACCTTTTCCTTTAATTGCAGACATAATATCAGTGGTCAACCAGGGCTTGTGTGACCGCTTTTTATGTGAAAGCATTAACTGTCCCATGGAGCGAACCGACGTCATCGGTTTGAAGCGCGAAAACGGCACCTAGTTTCTCTAATCCCAAAGGTCCCATTGGCTGGCGCGCGGCGACGAGTTTCCCATTGGCCACTGCGCGCGTCATTTTCAACGACCGCCGCCAGATGGCGCTGCGTGTCCGTGCCGCCATCGCGCCGATAAAACTAACCGCCGCAACCCCTTGCCGTTACGGCAACTGTGGGCCCCGCGCCGGTTAAAACGGACACGTTGGCGCGCGCTCGGAGGCTTCTGCTCGTCTCGCCGCTGACCAACATGCCGTTGCCTCTAGCATCCACATCGTCACCGGTGCTTCTGCCACAACTCGAAACCTTTACTCGCCCCACAAAACATTGTGGATCACTCCGCGGCGTTCCATTGGACATTCGTGCATTCACATATAGAACTCATAGGAAGTGCATAGGTGCCTTTCGAGTTTCTTTAAAAAATAAACCTCTTTATTCGTCTTACGGCGAATTGACTGTAAGACTTCGACAAAAAAACGTAAACATTGGCGAACTCGTCAGATGTCGAAAATTCCTTTCAGAGAAAAGCGGTGACTAAAGCTTCGAATTCGCTTGTATCTGTAATAAAAACGAACAATTTTCCGGGCTTATCATATTCACACCCAGCCATCTATTTATCTAATAGACAACCAATAAAGTAGGGGCCAGATAACTTATGCATAAAGACGACAGATTTCACTGAGGCATCAGGACTCTAAATATTCAAATTATTTATGCAGGAAACTACCAACTTCTATGACAACAGTTTCTCTCTTGTTGGGAGAGCGATAGTATTCTCAATCCCATATTCAGACAACCTATATAAAGCATCACGCACTATAGACTTGCCAGGCTGGAGAGGATTTGTATTAATGTCAGGCATCGAGCAAAATTAATTTTCTGCACGAAACGGTTTTAGCGCATTTTACAGCTCCGCAAGGAGGAGTGAAGTGTTCTGTGAAGACGGTTTGTAAATCGCTAGCAAACGTAAGAAAACCCAGACTCGGAAACATTAAGCGTGAGTAATTGCGTATGAACAAAAGATGCATCCAAACTTGAGATATAGTTCACAAAGAAGCACACACATATAGTGTACCTTAAACTTGAGCGCAGCCATTTTATAACTGCGATACCTTTCCACTACCTGTGTCACGATTATATGACTTTTCCCTATAACCATTCAAACGGAATTGATTACATTGTTAGAACGGGATGTTCATATCATTGTGAACGAGAACATCTACTCAAGGCTTTAAGTTGTCTATGGAAACCCGAAACTCATCCCAGTGCTTGTGTACCACCTAATATGTGCATAAATAATCGTCAGTGCGTTTTTCGAAACCTGCTCAAAAGACTAGGCCAGTTTCAGAAAACAGTGTGGAACTAAAACACAAGTCGTCATTTTTCAAGTAAGCTTTGGAGGTCCCTCGCTGTGCTTGTGCGCACCACTGATAATCCCCTCGCTCTTTCGCGCGTAGAGTTTTGAGGTTTTTAGCTATACGAATTTATAACCAGTTTCCCGGCCCTTAGTTCATGCCATCCAGAAGAGCTCTTTGTTGTCTTGGGTTAGGTTATCGTTGAAAAAAACCTCGGCTGGTTATCAGCCTGAGGCAGCCTTTGCAATCTGCCACGTGCACCTACCTAAACATCTTTGATGCTGACAGAAGCGAACGGATTCAATACCGGTGGAGCTTTGTCTTGTTTTTTTCGCAAGACGATGAATTGCCACGATGTCAAAGGATTTAAAAGAAGCAAGGTTGAGTCGCCGAGAAAGATCTTCCATCAAGTTAATTAGGTGTTCTCCAGCAGCGCAGGGAAGTCCGTGCAGTTCCATGTAACTACGGTGGCTGTACAGTTGCTAATCGTTCAGTTCTGTTTTGAGCCGTGCAATTTCCTGCGAATTTTCGTTCACTGCGGCCCTGAATTCATGGACCTAATTTTGAAAATATTTGACCGACTCCTCATTTTCATTCGAAGCGCCAGTACTGAGTCTTATTTAGCACCGAAGGAGTCGACGTCTGAATGGAGCTGTCCAACAATTCCGCGAAGCTCTTCGACGGCAGGCCCAAGTGTTAGCAGCTGATCAAGCTTGTCCGGTAGTGGCAACAAAGTCTTTACGCTAGTCTTTAAGGGAAGGAGCAGCTGAAGGGCTACACTTATTGACGCCAGCTGACTAGAAACAGAAACGAGGTTGAGCTGCTCTTGCTGGCGCCCATCGGCGTAACTAAACTATCTAGAGGAACAGTACAGATGGCCCCTCCACCAGAGCGAAGCTCACCGTTGCGACACGTGGGACACCATGGTGTAAAACAAAACAAAAACAAACTCTCTTCCATCCATTCTTTTTGGCAACACCCATTCCCCCAAAAATACTATTCTCTACACCAGAGCAAGATTTATCGAGATGGTAAGCGTTACGACACGCTGTGCAAGTCAAAAACTTCCCGCTAGTAGAGAGAGGTTTATCGAGCTTAATGCACTGCATAAGGACCGTAAGCTAAACAAGCTATAACAAAACGTCCGTACAACATATCTCACGCTCCCAGAGATACTAAAAGCACAGTCGACGATAAACAAATAGCCAAAATTGGGACAATAGGAGGTTTCGCCTCACCTGTACAAAGTGGAGAAGTCGGAGCCCGATAGAGATTCGCCGTCGATTGCAGAAGTTCCTTTATCACGAGCGGAGCTCCGGTGAGACACCTGGTGGCCTCCGGTGGAAGTCCCCCGATGAAGTGAAGCACGGTGACGCTCGCAGATTGGCACGACATGTGGAACTGTTAGTACGTGAAGCTTTCCGGTTTCAGCGGGCGGGCCATGATCCTGCCGGTGGCTCGTAGAAGGTATGCACAGAGCGGCTGATTCTAGACGTTGTTACGAACGTTTCATAGCCGGCTACGCGAAAGGTTATCTGCTTCGCAGCGTTTTATCTTTTGAAGGTCCTGACGGCAGAAGCAGCACGAAGCGGCAGGATGTCGAACCAGGAGCAGGTGGTCAGCGGGCAGCAATGACGACGCGGAGCACGTTCAAAAGAGCTCGACGATTGTGGATGACGATGATGACGAACCAAGATCGGGATAGGGGCAAGCGGTGAACGCAGTGGAGCACACTCGGGAGTAGCTCGACGTTAAAAATGTGTACCATTCAGCCGAAAGAATCGCCACAATAATATTAGTAATAATTATAATAATATAACAAGCAACATCAACAAGAACAACAAAACAGCAACAAAAAAAACATTACCAACAACATTAACAACATTATTACCTACAAAAACAAATGATAATAATGTTTATTTCGTGTTCAAGAACATGCACTAGTAATAATACAGGTGCGGTCCCAGAAACGTGACTTCCGGCGAGTCCCTCCTTCAGAACGCCGTGACTTCTCTTGGAAAAGCGCAACGTCACAGATGCCGACGTCACTCGGGAACCCATGATGTCGCAATGCACTGCATGAACCCGCTTGAGCGGCTTAGTTAGGGTGTGTGTTTTGGCTCTGAAAAAAAAAAAGGCTGCTTTCAATTAAAAAAATGACTGGGTGGTGTCCTGACACCCCAAACAATAGCCCCTTAATTAAAAACAAATATTTCCGCTTTTGCCGTGTCAGTGGCTTTTTAGTGATTCCTCATCCCCTTAACATAGGTAGTAGCAACAAATAAACAAATAAATATGGCATGAAAAACCGTAAATATTCCCAACAGGACGCTCACTTCGCTGGAGATATCATCAAAGGTTCTGGGTACATAATATTTAAATGTATATTTCGGTGTTATAAAGTTTGCTGTTGTGTATTTCGACAACAGAGCGTTCTGCATGAGCGAAATTCTCCACCGTGCTCAAATGCTTGATGTTGAATTGGACGGCGTGATGAACATGATCTCCCTAATAAGAATTTGAAAATGGCTCACCTTTGGCTGATCTGTCAAAGGAGAGCCATTTTGTACATCACTCGTCACACGCTGTGTTGCAAAAGCGAAAGAGCTTGATCAGTTCTTTTCCAATGTCTTCTTTCTGCTATCTGTGTCGCGTTTCATCTCTATCTCGCAAGCAAGTGCGTATTTGACGTCAAGAATGGAGCCAAAACGGGCCTCCAGGACCCCGGAAGAGATATCTAGGCTGTCCGTGGAGACTACGGTGTCCGAAATCTGTCTGCACTAGGTTTCTACATCGCCCATGCATTGGAATTTGTCCCGAAGTGGCAAGGAACGACGCCAGAGAAACCGGCCTGTTGTGATGTTGGACTCCTCTATCCTTGTGATTGGTCGTAAGCATTTCATCAAAATGGTAGATCGAATGCGAGAGTCTCTTTCGTCATCTCATACCAACTTCTGTCTGCTGAAGTTTTCGTCGACTGTCCAGCTGAGAGGGACCTGCAGCAGAACCGGCATCAGCCGGGTTCACCTCGGCTGTTCTGCCACCATCGGGATCGCGGAAGACACCTGCATGATAATTCTACAGGGTGTTTCAAATAAAGGCCAGGCTCCTTAAATCGACCGCAAAAATCAGTCTCTTAACGTATCGCGCTACAATCTTGTACAGCATTGCCCAGAGGTGGTGCATTTTGTTCTATGAAATTTGCAAAAAGCGAACTTACCTAAGGAAAAAGTAAAAAAAAAAAGTTTGACACTTATAGAAACGCAGCGAAGCCATCGGCTTTAAACAATACGGTGCGTAAATTTTTCGCTAAATTTAGCGGGGAAATATTGGCTTCCTATTGCTTGTAGACCGGTGGCTTCGCTGCATTTCTACTGGAATCAAGATTTTTTCTTATTCTACTTTTTCCCTTAGGTAAGCTCGCTCTTTGCAAATTTTATACAAAAAATGCACCGTTTTTGGGCAACTCTGCACAAAATTGTAGCGCGATAGGTTAAGAAACCGCTCTTTGCGGTCGATTTAAAAAAAACCTGGCCGTTATTTGAGTCCCCCTGTAACGTGACAGGGGCCAAGCATACCAGGAGGAGACGCGCTATTGGCACCATACTGGGGATTTATAAAGTGTCATAGAGATGGTCATTGATAAGGCGGCGTTTACTTCTTCATCCTGTACTAAAAGCTACTCCCTTGGTAGCTTACGCGCGCGAACACTCGACAGCTTGATGACTCCTGCTTCGTGATCGCAATCCCAGTCATCTCGTATTTAATTCTTTGGAATCGATTCTTCAGTTTATACTGTTACTCAGAAGCGATGCTTTTCATGTCGAATTCTATGACTTGCAGGCGTTCGAGTGCAACCCAACAATACAAGCAATTCCCGAGCTTCGCCAATACCAACGCCTTTTCGACTAGCCACTACAACAGCAGGTTAGTGTATGAAGCCTCGTGTAATCCTTGAGTTCACTATAATTACAAAATGTCCCTCCAAAATGTTTAGTAAAGTAGGCACCCCCCCCCCTCCAAAAAAAAAAGGATGAAGAAAAGGTTAGCTGAAACGATAAATTACGCGGCAGGCGAAGTGCGACACGAGCCGCTGCAGTCACACTAGCAAAGCGCGATTAAGATTGCCTGTCGGGTTTCCATGAATTTGAAGCACGGGGGAGGTCGGAACGCAGGAGCAGTTTTCATAGCGCTCTTTTAAAACGCCGCTTTTACATCTCAGGTTTTCGGCGGCAATGCATGACTGTGCGCACAATGTCTCATTGTACTTGCTCTTTGAAAACAGCGATACATTATTTTTATTCACAGCTTTACTGTCATTAGATATTTCTAAGACGCTGAGCTTTGCCAGTTCAATATTTTAAAAACGTCTATGAAGGTAAAGCAGTAAATATAAAAGAACATAAATGACAGCACCGGTGGTGGCAAAAAAAAAAAAAAACTACACAAGCTCGATCATGCTGACGAAGATTAGGGATGACAAGATGTGCCCTCAGAAACCACCCACACTTAGTCTTTTAAATTTTGTAAATCTAATTTTTCATTTGTTCAATTTATATTTTAGTTTTTTCTCCCAATGTTTTCTCCTCTCTTCCCTCTCTTCCATCTCACAATTTATCCCCTAACCGTTTTATGATGCCCCTCTTTCCCTCTCAATCTGCATCTCCTCAATCGCTTATCCTTACTCCCCTCCTCCCTCTTCCTCATCTCTCCCCCGCCCTTCTACAGTGCTCTCCCCGGAAAATTTAACGGCGAAGCTGGATTGGCGTCAAAGTAACGTGACGGCAAGTTACCACGTCCATTTACCCACTAAATTTAGCGGGGAAACTATATTTGTGCGTAGGTGCCGTGACGTAACTTTTTCTGCTTGATGCAGTGGGGAAATTGTATTAACTTGTGTCACAGTGTCGTCAAATCATATGACGTCGATTTCTGCGCCGTTTAGCGAGAAAACTGAGGGTGTAGAGGTCATGTGACATTTATTTCTCCGCTAATTTTAGCGGGTAATTTGAATTGGTGTATAGGTGTCGTGACCTCAGGTCACGTGGCATCGACTTTACCGCCAAACTTAACAACAAAAAGACTGCTCCCCTTTCCCTCTCTTGCCGCTGTCTTCACTAATCACCACGTGGCTCCTGAGTAACTCCGAATATGTACAGGGTGTCCTTGAGGAAAAAAGATTCGGGTTTTTTAGCGCGGGTAGATAAACTATGCATCGCAGAAGCCTCAAAACTTTATGGAATGTGACACGGGTGCTTGGGATAGAACGCGAACGTTTGAGTACATGAAGTTTCCTGGATCAAAATAGAATTAAGAATGACAACATTTTACTTTATGAGTTGACATCTACCTATGCCTAATATCGTCGAAAAAAGCATTGACATTGCGTACGAGTTTGAGATTTACATCAGAGAAAAAAAGTCTCGCCAGCAAAGAAGATAATACTGTTTTATTCCTTGCTGAAAAGTGTTTTCAATGAAATTTATGCTACGAGCCCCCACATTTTTTTTAATAATACTAGGCTGGGGTGGATGTCGACTTATAGAAACGTTTTACTTTTTCTCAATTAAAATTTTATCCTGGTTAAAGCATGTTATTTAACTTTATTTTTTGGCTATGGGAAGCGCTAGTGTCACCTATTTACAGAGTTGAGCTTTCTACGATGTCTATTTTATTCACACGGGCAAAATACACGGGTTTTTCTTCTCGAGAACGCGCTGAATATCACGCAAACACACCAGACATATGCGCAGGCAAGATATTAAGTAACACGTTAATAGTAACGACTTACTTGTGCCTAGCTAAATTTACGGTAACGATTAACGTATTTAGTTACTTTGAAAAGAAAAAGGAACGAGTAACGTGCTTAGTTACTTCTAAGGCCAAGTAACACGTAGCAGTATTTCGTTGCTTTTGAGGAGTAACGTGTACAACGCCGTTTAAACATCCTCGTTGTAATTTTAACCTGAGTGCGCGTCTATTACGTCAAGGGAAGATGTGGAACAACAAAAACACCTAAACAGTATGACAGTATAGCAAAGCTTATCCCTGAAAAACGTCAATCGAACTCTACAGCTTGGAATATCCTTCACCGAGAGAACACAATAAGTGTAGTTGGTTGAACCTTCTAGAATCGTGGACATACCGAATGTAAACCCGGAGGTTGCCAACGCGAGAAGGCACAGAGCCCATAGTCAATTTCAAACTTTAGAAGCAGAGCGAACGAAAGAGAGAGAGGAACCCCAGATTCATCAGCTCTTCCTGAGGCACACTGCCGTTCCTTCGAGCGCGTCAGTTGAGCGACTCCTCAGCGTCGCCGGGGCTGCTTTTCAGGGAAGCGGGGAAACGTAACTAACGAAAAGTTCGAGAGGCAGCTACTGCTTAAATGCAACGACTACACAAAAGAAAACAAGAAGCCATAAAACAAATGCAGCTGTTTATTTTGTTGATAAAAGTAAGGAGAAAGGTAACTCGTTACATTCGAGGTAAAGCAACGCGTTTCTTTTGAGAATCGGTAATGTGGAACGTATTTGGCTACTTTTTGAGTGAGTGACGAGTCGCGGTATTTAGTAACTTTTTTGGGTAACGTGTACATGTTTGGTGTAGACGTAAGCCTAGAAAATTTGACGTACGGAAAGTTCTCAGCTGCAGTGTACAAAGCAGTGTTCTACTAATACTACTACTACTAATAATAATATTTATCGGCTCAGAAGAGCCATGGCACCACGGAAAGGCGACAGCCCATACCAGGGAGGCCCGCATTGCCACGTCTAGTGATGATGATGAGATTATATATACAAGGGGAGGACGACACAGTCTTCACCGCTGCGTCTGGGCTGGGAAAGCCCTGGCGGTTTGATGGTGCCTGATGAGGACGACTGCTTTTCTGATCCGCCGCACGAGTTTTGGAGGTTCGGCGGCGCTTTTGGCCAGTAGGCCAGCGAGCCAAGATGACCTTCGGCAGGCTGTTCCATGCACTATCGGGATGGTAAAGCCCTAGCGGTTTATGGTGTGCTCGCTCGCTTCGTTTAAGGCAGCGGCTCCAGGTGGTGGCCCAGTCGAAGTAGACAGCTGCCACCCTGATACATTGACGTACAGGGCTAGAACGTTGCGCCGCGGTCACCCGGTATAGCTTTCTGACATCTACAGAACAGCGCTACAAAAAACAACGTTTCTGGAACGAGTTCTTTTAAGGAGGAACTGAAGAACGCCGGAGTTCCATCATGCATCGGTGCAACTGGAACGGGAACTCGTTGCAGTTTTGAGAAAACGGCAGAAGGCACGGCGTTTCTTAATTTGACCATATTTGAATCTCATCCAATTTACGTAGGCGTTTAGGTTTTTTGTTATTTAACATACAAGTTCCGAATACCAGGGATGGAAAGTGTTCAATATACACTTGAAAACGAAGAGCTGGAATAAATGTGATCGAGGCGACACGGCACGTTGTACGATGTGGATATTTGCGCAGGCTTGTTTTTTTTTTACCCACATAATATGCAACACATTATTTGATTAAACTGAGGGAAGGTAAGGTAATGTAACATCACGTTTTAATCTTAAAAAGTTATATCGAGTTCGTTAATTTCGAACCACTGGAACATGTAACGGAACTCGTTCCGAGATTGAGGGAAAACGAGGAACGAGCTTTTGTTCCTGTTTTGATGGAATATTTATGACACTGGTACAAAGCGAGGTTCACGAAGGTCCCGAAATCATCCAAACACTCAGCAAGTACTTTTTGACGGGGTTCCTTAGATTAGTGGACAGCGGGATGCAGCAGCAGAGAAGGAACATCGAAGCAATGCAAAACTGCGGTAATCCCTGGCCAATGCAAATGTCGCACACCTCTTGAAATGCTCAGCACAGGAACGAGTAGTGTGCGGATTGTCCACGATGTAATATTTCACTCGGCGATGCGTAACTACTCGCTTCTTCGTGATTTAATTTTGGCAAATGGAAACATCGCTGTCCCTTTTGAATGGTCTTGACCTTTAAATTGGAGTTCAACTTAACCAAACAAATGTTTAACGTTATACGAAAATGACTGCCAGGGCAGAAAAGACATATCGTTTTTTTCACAAAGTACAAAAGTTTCGACCCGTTGCCGTCAGCGGATCGTGGAACCTTGCCTGAAAAACGGGATGAAGTGAGAGCCTGAAAAAACGGAACTGTTCTTTCTTATCTTTCCAGATGACAAGATGGCCTATCAGACCACAAAGGCGGACGTGCAGATGACTCACCCGCAGAATGGCGAGTAGAAAACATAGTTCGCTTGTTTCGAGAAGATAACTGAAATATAGCTTTCCTTCGATTCAAACATTTTACAATGATTCGTGAAAATGTAACGCATTACGGGAACCAAAGACAGTCATAATAAGAATGTTTATAATCTCCACACAATTTAGTGTTCTCATGTGTGAAATATTGGGTATGATGTAGGAACCAGGGGACGGTAATTGAAAGTAACAATTGCGCTCAAATTTCTATTTCTGTGAGTTTAAAAGTCCATTTTCTTATCGTGAACTAGACACTTTTATTAGCTAAAACCCAACGAAAAATATGCCATGCGAAATAAGGCTATTGGAAAACACTTTAATGTTTTCCAGTGGTTTCCTAACTGTCGAACCGTCCTGCCAATACACCACATCATGTATTTTGTGCAACGTTGGGGCAACCGCCAACACGAGCGCATCTTATCAGAAAAAAACATTGTAGGCAACGCTGATCCTAAATTTTTTTTTAATCTAGTTTTTCATACAGGCGTTGAACAAAACTCATGAGTTTACGTGTGCCTTCAGTGAAAAACAACAACTACAACAACAACAAAAACTTGTCATCTCAATTATTTGATTGTTGAACCTTTCCTTTTACAGCGACAACTATGGAGGAGAAAAGACCCGTGTTATGCGCCTTCGGACGAAAACTCAAATCCTCTACTCTGCCACCTCCTGGTGGAATGTGCGATTACATATTCTACGACTTGCTATACGTTTACCAGTACGAGAGGCAGCAGACGTTCTTAGATGATTCTTTCTCGACCTTCGACTGGTTTTTAGAGCTCACACAGAGCCGCGAGCACAAAAACACTGAATTTGGCATGTTGGCTAATAGCGGGTAAGCTGTTTATTCTGAGAATACTTTTTAGTATATCCTCTTTGAACTCATGGATGTATAGATGTTTGAGTTACTGAATATGCCGATATTCGATTGAATTATCTAGGCGCGAAGCTTCTTTCATTAACCAAGGTCACGTGAATCCAGATTGTCTTGGTTTGGAAGCAACATTTTGCAGATTAAAAACAAGAAACGTGCACTTGATCGTGGAGACAGCTTTAAATTAATACGACAACTGAAATCCAAAGTTCCGGTGTGGATCTGTAAGATATTAAAGTACGCAAAGAATTTCTGGGATTTAGCTAAAACGTCTTACTCACACAATTCACTGATTCACGCACGCTCGATTTTGGTTCCCAATCGGCTCGGAACTGCCTGCCAAGTGGTCCTTCTTGCCGGGAATCACGAAGGTGCTCCAAGTTGTTCGCAGCGAGGGGTGTCTAGCCTGATGGCGCTGACAAGCGGGGGTGGCGCCAAACCCGAGCTTCTAAAAATTATTGGTTAAGTGCATAGGGCCACACCTCCAGCGAACCTCTTTGCATGCATCTCCTGGTAAAATTGGAGACCGTGACAAAGCGGCAGTGATCATGCGGCCGGGTCTGAAATCTCTACCTACAGAGGTTAGCCCAAAAGTTGCCTACCTCTTGACCCTGATGACTTACTTAATAAATACTTAAATTATATGGGCTGTAAGGATACTATATATTTTGTTGAAATACGGGACCTAGTACCAAGTATTTTAGGTGATACTTTTTTCTATTACTGTAGAAGCATGTGATATTATGAAGCACGTGAAATATCGTTCAATGATTATTTAGACATTTGTAGTCAACTTGAGGCACTATATTTTATTCCCCATCTGCCTTTCATCATATGCATGCATCGGTCACACCCCATGTGACACGCCACATGCTGCAATTAACAAACTTTCGAAAGCCGTGTCGAACAGAACAACATACAAATATCGTCTAGACGGTGGTTTTAAAAAGCTCGAAGGACTAAGAAGAGAAGGAGGGGACAGGACAGAGCGCTTACTTACAACTGTCAAATTTAATAGAGCATCTAGAGAACGACAAGGTGGAAGTGAAAAAGGCGAAAAGAAAGATAAAATTAAAGTCACCGCTGCTGCAAAGAACATATTTAGTTTTAGAAATCGAAATAAAAATTATTTTAACTGCAGCTAAAGGCAAAGTACTTGTCACTTAAAAAAACTGTCTACAAAACAAAAAAAATAATTAAAAAGAAAAATTCAAAGAAAAAAGAAATAAAATAAAAAGGAGAAAGAAGAAGAAAGTACGCAGAACAAGCGGCTAAAAAGTCTTTAGGTGAAACACCGCTAGAAATGAAGTTCTTTTTGTGTTTCAAGTTTTCAGGGGAAACACCGAAGGAACTGAAGTTCTTTTTGTGTTAGGGTCACTGACGGCGCGCTTATGCACTTGTCGCCACTGGTGAGGATGACTTGAGCCTCGTACAGTTTTCTTGTGTTTTTGTCACAGAACCGCTTCAGAACTTTGGTGTGGTTGAATGTTGGTGAGCATTTGCAGTCTCTGACATGCACCGCAAGATGCCCTGATGGTGCTGATTTCAAAGTTTGGGCATGTTCTCTTAATCTCGTATTTATACATCGCCCCGCCTGACCTACATATACTTTGCCGCAAGTAAATGGTATTTGGTATACCACTCCACTTTGACATTCTACATACTTGAGTCGATGTTTTACACTGCACTCTGCTGCCTGTTGATCCAGTTGGCAATTGATCTTAGGGCAGAGCCTTTTTAGTTTGTCTGGAGCTGAAAGCACAACTTGGACTTGGAACTTCGCGGCTGTTCTCTTCAAGTTGTGGGACAAGCGGTGTATATATGGCAGAACAGTCGGTCGGTGTTTCTTGTGTTTTTCAGTGTCACGCTTTGTATTTGAGGTCATCAAGCTTTCGGCGACGTCATATATTATCGAACTCGGATATCCTGACGCTTTCTGTCTTTGTACTTGAGCATCGAAGCTTTCCCCCGCTGAGTGTACTCAAGATTTTTTAAGAGCTGTATTCAGGCAATTTTTTGCAATTCCTCTTTTAATAATTTTGGAATGAGCCGAATCATACTGTAAAAGACCTTTCTTCGATCGAGGGGAATACATCCAGCAAGCGTGGTTGTCAGAAAACACCAGTCTTAGATCTAAAAATTGAAGCATAGAGTTCACTGGAGACTCTTGGGTGAACTTGAGACCCTGGCCATTTTCTAAAAAGTTAGATCGGACGATGTTGAATATTTGCGTCTCATTCTCACCTGGGCGATGTTGAAGGAGAACGAGGTAATCGTCAACATATCGAAAAATATGAGATACATGGCTGTTGGAAAGTGTACTGGCTATTGCCCGATCACATTGGGACAAGTAAATATCACACAATATAGGTGCCACACAGGAACCTATACAGATACCTTTCTTTTGTAGGTAAGAATTACCTTCAAAAGTGACGACTGTAGCAGAAAGGTAGTACTTTAAAAGTTCTAAGAAGGACTCTACAGAAATGCCGCACTTGCTGTGAAAGGAAATAGTTCCATTGGCTTCAATGCATTCACTTACTGCTGGAAATAATTTGATGTGTGGTACTGAGTAGAATAGATCCTCCAAATCAAGTGAGAACCCAAAGCGCACGTAGGCGACCCCCGATTCAAAAGGCGTCTTGTCGCCCGGCCGCCCGAACCGCCGCTCTCCCCCTTCCTCCACCCGCACACACATACACCGGGAAAAGCTGCTGGCTATGCCACTGGTTAGCGTATGTCAACCTTCTAAATATGCGCTAGTGCAAGCGACAGTCATTCCTGTTCTTGCTCTTTATGAACTTCGATGGTCTAAACCGTGTTTGAGTTCGCGCCACAGACTAATTTTATCGAACGCTCGACGCCTTGAGACGCCTCAACATGTCCCCCAACCCTTTGTCTAAGGAAGACGGGGGTCGTCTTCCCGGGCGGTCATAACCAACGCCAACTGCCGCCCGCGCAGAACATTTCCTTACCTGCATACGGTGCACACGACTTTGATCTTCGACTGAAGTCAATGCAGCGCTCTCGGTGACCTCGTAAGAAGAGACTGAGCCGAACAGAACAATAAAGAACGTTCATGCGCTGGGACGCCTCCGTCGAACGTTCGAGAAGAAACACCGTTATGCCGGCAGCGTCGGCGCCTTCGCTCCCGGCCGGCCGGGCAGGCGCTCTCCCACGCATGCGCGATGAATGACGCGTCATACGAGGAGCCAATTAGCGAACTCGTTTGCGCCTTCCCACAGCCAATCGCAGCGCCCAGGCTTTGGCAGTGCCCAAACAGGTGTACCCTCTGGGAGGTAAAACTTGACTCCTTGGTTGCTCCTTCGCGGCGAACTTCACCTGGTAGCACCGAATTCTTCATGTCTGCCGTGCCTAGGAGGTAACAAGCGGAGCGCTTTCCCCCTGGCCGGGAGGAGGGTGGTAAAGGCGGTCTGTTATTTCCTTTTGGTCCCCTTTTTTCTAAGAGTGCAGGTAATGGTTCTCTTCAACCATAAATACAATACAAAACATAAATGAAAACAAAATTATAATTGCAATCGTAAAGCAATGTAACATCGGGTATATAATACAGCTTCCACTCAATAAATCGGACTCGAATTTTGCGGTATCAAAACTGAAATACTCCAAAAGAAAAAACAGCTTGTTTTTCTCCCGTCTAATAAAAGAAAGAAAAAACGAGGAAGCTTGAAGCCTTTCGCTCGTCGTCACAAAGGTTAGGTGCCTATGCACTCGACTCATGCGTTTCTCCTTGCGGCCGACGTCTTCTGGGCCCGTCGACGTCAGCACCGGCTCTGAGGGCAAGAACGTCAACAAGCAAGTTTTGGCGGTTTCAGCGTGACACGTAAGCTGAAGCTGTGGCCTCGGTGAACCAATTGGAGCGTGGGGATAATTGGCACGTGAGGACCCAGCTCTGATGTGGACTTCGCATTGACACCAAAAAAGTACATTCATGAAACGCGTTTTTTTGTGTACCCTTGGTATAAAAGTTTTACCTCCAATATATTTGACAAAATTGGGAGAATAATTAAAGTATCTTTGAAGTAACTGTACCTGTACCTATGTACATTTTTACGCGAGCACCTAGGTATGTACCTAGGTACCTTTTCGTATGAGCAACTGTAACCGTATCTTAGGTACACTTTTGAAGTAACTTTATAACCCTGCTCACAGGACCTCATTATAAAACTTCGGCTGGTACCCATGAAGCAGCTCGAACGGAGCTCTTTCGATACCTTTGTTGTAGAAAGTGTTGAGGTACGCCTCAACATTCTTCAGCTTGACGTCCCATGCACGTTGGTTCATTTCATCCATCGCGGTGATAATAGTCGGAATGCGAAGACGCTTGACTCTTTATACTTAACCGTTTGACCGTGCGTGTCTCGTCGAGTTTAACACATGCGGAATCCCTTTAGATGTGCAGAGGTCTTCAAAAGCCTTGGAGGTGAAAGAAGTTCCTTGGTCTGCTATGATTGTTGTAGATAGTCCAAAACTGAGAATGAGGTCCTTCATCGAGTTGATTACGCTCTCGGTGGTCATGTTACGCGAAAGGTGCATCTTCAAATATTTAGACAGGTTCTCAACAATAACAAGAACCTCTTTGTTTCCCTTTCTGCTTTAATGATCTGCATGGACTGTTCCAAAGGGACGAGTGCATGGTGGGAAAAGGTGAAAAGTCATTTTCCTTTTCCACTAGGAAAAGCTTGGCTGGAATTTAATAAAACTTGACACAAATGCTTTTTCTCGTAAATTTCGGCATAACGTAGAGAAGTCTCGGTGTTCTCTTGATTTCCTCTTTGCGGAACAGTCTGCCTTACTTCAGCAGAAAGTCCTTGGCTAAAGCCTTTTTTTTCTGACGTGCTCTCGTTTGATGCTTTTTCGAGGATTTCCGCAACTCGGCGTAGATCTTCGTCTAACCGTTGGAACACTAACACTTGGTCTTTGAGGCTGATCGTCAGTCATACATCAAGCTTGTCGGCGATTACCTAATCCCATGTGTTGTTGAGGTCTTCGACTGCAGCGCCGCTCATCGCGTCGACGTGTTCCATCTTCGAACCTGGTTGGTGAGGTATCTTAAAAGTGTGCTCCTGTAGCATGTCGAACCCCCTCGTGATCTGAATCTTACGCGTCTTGTTGGCTTTCAGATACACGAGCGCCCGAGAGTCAGATACGAGGGTGAACACGACGTTATTCGAAAATGGCCTTAACCTCCTGATGGTACACACAATGGCTAGCAGCTCGAGCCTGCTATTGTGGTAGCATTTTTCTGATGGGCTCGTATTTTTTTCGACGCAATAGACATGGTGCAGGACATCGTTTTCGTATGCCTGGAAAAGTATTCCTGCTAATCCGTTGGCACAGGCTTCAGTATCAACCTCTGTTCTCGTACTCCAAATGTGAAGCTTGTGGGGTCGCTCTATAATATTCGCCGCCTGATCGGTCTGTGCTTTTATAGCCTCCCAAGGAGTGAAAAACACAACGAGAAGACCGAGAATGGGTTTACTGAATTTCCCGGTTGCCCGTCCTCGGCAGTCCGGGCCCGCCGACCCGGGTTGTCGCCCGTCGTTCAGAGCTTGCTGTCGGAATCTGTGTCCAGGCCTGCGGATCGTCCTCCCCACGCCCGCGCTGCGTAGGCTGGCTGTTCCGAGCTACCACAGCCCGAGTCTCGCTGCGAAACCTCTCCGAGATCGTCATGGCCCAGGCCCGTATGACCACGGCTCGCCATTCCCACCGGTCCTATTCCAAACCTCGCGGGTCGACCGCTCCTGGAATCGCCATGGGCTAGACCGGTTCTATCGATATTGCCCGGCCCCAGCCTCACGCAGCACGTTCTGTCTGGCGCCAGCTCGTGACTCTTCGGCCGACCGCCTGTCACGTGCCCTACACCCCGTTGTCTTCTACCCCCGTCTCCTACAAGCTGAATCACTAAACGGGATGTAAGTGCGTGCTTAAGGGCTTCGAACGCATGCTCCTGTTCCGGGTTCCACTGAAATGGTTCGCCCTTTTGAGTTAACCGGCTTAGAGGTTGATTCACAGCGGAATAGCGCGGAACGCATCGTCGAAAAAAGCTAGTTAGTCTAAAGGCTTATTCACACGATGCATCTTTTCAACGCGCCACAGTTTAGCGAAACCAAGATTTCGAGAAATCGGCCTGTTCACACGTGTAGTTTGACGCGCGAAACCTGTGACGTATTGACTCAAGGAAATTTTGCCAAACCTTGTCATCTGCACCGGCAAGACCAAGCGTTTCGCATCAAAATGATATAAAGTATGCCCAGTGTGAAGAGACAGTCTGTTTTATTAATACCACTCAATGAACTTCGTCAGATTCGGCTCACTGGGTTTACTAGTCCTGCCAAAACCGGGAAAGACCGCGAACGTCAGGCCTCGAAGCATTTCGGACATTTTTGCACCGCTAATAAATAAAGTTATTCCCAGTCATCAGGTATATATCCGGTGCTTGCACTCGTCGCGACTATTGATGAATCTGCACCGCGCCACAAACCCGTACTGTAGGCGCCGTTCACACACCTGCAATCGAGTAGGACCAAGACCCGTCGCCCATAGGCACCGCTCGTCGCTCGCCATGTTTGTTTATTTTCTTTCGGCTTTGGCTCGGATACGGAATCGGCCGAAAATCAGACTCCTCCAGAAGCTCGCTCCTCCTCGAAGATCAGACGTCATGGCGAAGTCGAGCGGCCATTGGCAGCGTCCGCGTTCCTCCTTCGGGTGATTGACAGGCCTCGGTGAGGTTTCAGAGAAAAATTGCTCGAGAAGCGAGGAAGACGCGCCACTTTTTTCGGAGGCGCGCCACTTTTTCGGTCGCGTTCGGACGAAGGATCTGTTTCCCGAAACCTAGTTTCGCGACACAAGATTCGCCAACTAGATGCATCGTGTGAATAGACCTTAAGAAACATTTTCACCTCATGTGGACAAGTTCATTACCTTGACTTTGGTAGTGCCTAGTCGAACACCTCTTTGAGTGATGGTGAAGCCTAAGTATTCGTATTTGTTATTGGCGAAGGTAAACTTTGAATGGCGAAGAGTTAGTCCAGCTTTGCGGAGAGCTTCAAATACTTTCGTCAGTCTTCCCATCATTTCTTCAAATGTACTTATTGGTACGAGGTTATCGTCCAGATAGGATACCGCGATAGAATTGCACTGCACTCCAAGAACCGTGTTCATGAAGCACTGGAACTTTGTCGGTCCATTACCCAGGCCGAGAATGAGTTTCTTGAACTTCCACGCGCCGTCTGGTGTGGCAAAAGTTGTATTTTCCTTCGCCATTTTCTTCAACGCGATCTGGACAAATCAATGTGTGAGATCTGGAGTTGTGAATAGTTTGCTCCCTGCAAGCTATTCAACTACGTCGTGAAGGTGCACCAAAGGTACTTGTCCTTGGCAGTTTGTTGGCTTAGCTTACGAAAGTCGGCGACAAGGCGAGGCTTGCCATTCATCTTGCGCACAAAAAGTAGAGGACTCGCATATGGTGCCCATGAGTTCGTTACGATGCCTGCTGCCTTCCACTAGTCGAAGATCTTCTGTATAGTTTCAAGTTTGTTTGCTAGCTCTCTAAGGGCCCGATCAGAGTGGCATGCCTCCTTCCTTCAGGGCAATGTTCATTTGGACAATATTGGTGCAGCCAAGTTCGTCAATATTCGTTTACAAGAGAGGTCTCGTGTTTCTTAAGCACTTTGATCAAGGCCTGTGGTTTATTCGCAGCCACGTTGCTTCCAGTTACCACATTGTTCTCGTCAACTGGAATGAAGTTCCTTGACTTCACGCCGTGCAGGCTCACCTCTTTAGGAGTGTCAGGCTCGGCTGTGTCGACTTCATTTACGCGCCCCATGCTTGCACCTTTCATTAATATCTTGTCCGTGCTGGAGTGGTTTGCCAATAGTACGCTGACTTCCTTATCGGAAACACGTAGCAAGCTACCGGTGACCGACTCTTTCAGCTAGAAAACGGAATCGACGTCACATTCAAAGTTAACGCTTGTCGTGATGAGAATAATAGAATGAGAGTCGAGGATGAAGTTTTTCTTGGCTTATATTTTGAAGAGTCGTCTTTGTACGAATGATTCAAGGTCCTTGAACGACTTGTCAGCCTTGCCCTTATTCTGGAACGTGACGTGAACCTTGAGGTATGCGACGCTTGGTAGTTCCGTCCAGGTACGTCCAACGATGATTGGTATCTGCTGCGTCGTCACCCTTTACGCCATCTATCGCAATCGTCGCTCGGAGTTCGGGAACACTTGACAAGCTTGTGGCCGAATTCGTGTAGCTCAAAGTCGTCCGCTTCTAAGTGGCATCATCATACCATCGCGTCTGACGCCATTATGGTACACACAGAGCTACCAGTGTATACGAGCGCCGCGTAGCTTTTCACGTTGATTGAGGAAGATTTTACATACTTGACCTCACCTTGCACGCTTGCTGGCTGAGATGCGACGCACTTCGCTGTGTCGTCGGACCTCACGTAGCCAGATGTTCTGTCAATTATTCCCTCTGAACAATATTTTGCAATATGCCTTTACTTTCGGCGTTTGACGCACTTTGGTCTTTCTGACCTTTCTGCCTTGGCTAGACAGATGGGCTTTGGTCATCTTTCTCCCACTGCTGATGTCGTCGTAGGTTTAAGTCTGTCCTGATTCGGCGAGCGGTTAGTTCCGTGAAAAATTTGTAAGGCGGCCACTCCCGACTCGACTTTTTTTGCTGCCTCTAGGAGGTCAAGGGACGTTCCGTAGCTAGTGGCCTGCTGCCGGAGGATTTCTGCGTGGTTAGTGTTGTGAAGGACCATGATCACGTAGTTTTGCCACTGGGAACTCATTTCCGTGATGTCATATTTTGAGCACAGGTACGTCTTGTCAAAGAAGTACTCCGCAACTAACTCACAAGGGCACTGCGTTTGCCAAAGCGTTCGGTCATACCGCGCAAAAGGGCCGTTGCCATCTTTGAGGAACCCCTTCAGCGGTTCCTCGGACCACTGCTACCAAGTCCGCAGCCCCTTTCCACACGTCCGATGTCATTTGAGAGCCGTCCAGCTCACCTTCGGCGAAGCCACGGCGAGAGTGATATCCTCGCCTGATCCAGCCTGCATCGCCACCTCTCATAGCGCCAGCTGTCGACGACGAGCCAGAGATAGCGCAGAAGATCACTGTCAAACCCGACCCCGCAGAATTCGTTGCGAAGCCCGGTTGCGTCGTTCTAAGCTGAATGCGTGAGAGCTTCACCATAAGGGCTGCCAACATCCGTATGAATTCGCGGTTTCCTGCCATGGTCAGGCATGAAAGACTCAGGGAGCTTCACGGCTTCCCACAACGTATCATATCTAATACGTCTGACCACCGCCCGTGAAAAACACTAGTTTTATCGGCGTACCATGGTTACTGCGGCGACCCACGGCTCCGCTGAAGCCTAGGGGTTATCCAAGTTCTGAATGTTAGAGAGTCAGGGCCACCTTGTGTGGTGAATTTAAAACAAACTGAATTTAATAAAGAGAGATTCAAATTGGTTGTTGCGTCGCGGCGCCATCTTTTTCTCACCTGTCTCCCGTACCAATGTTACTAGAACAACTCAGTTCTAGAACTCCGCTCCGGAGGCGGGTCCCTTTGCGTGGCGCCTGTTAGAGGGCGCGCGCTCCGGATTATTACTCGCTATCATCATCATTGACGGCGCGCTTGTGGCCGTTGCATCTGGCCTACTGAGATTAAGGATGTACGTGGCGCTTTTTCTGACAGTAGCAGACGACTTTCAAATTGTTTCTGCTGCAGTTGGTAGTCACATATGAGACATTCCGATACTTGTTTTAACCAATAAAAATCAGTGTTCCTGTTGACTCGGAACCACACTCCAAGTGTCGACTGCTGTCGGCGCACTGCTTCTCTCGTCAAAAATGCCACCGAAAAAGCTCCAGGTAGGCAGAGAATCAGGCGTGCTGTACTTAGCTCGTCCATCAAATCAGCGTGCCCACTATAATAACGGCGACAGAACGAAAGCAATGCCCCAACGCAATCGAAGCGTTCGGATACTTACACTCGTATTGGTGTGCTGCGATCACGGCCAGCAATGGAATTGCCTTGGTAAGGCGGCACATCTACTATTACAGTATGCACAAACTTGCCCTGATTGTAGCCACCGGATTGTGGCGCCGACGAATTGGGGTTGTTCGAAACGCTTCGCGCTGTCAGCACAGCTAAGGCGGCGGCGTTTTGAAATAATACAAAGCGTATGCCATCATGGTCCTACCGCTTATCATGCTCAAGTTGTATTTTTACGGGCGAAAGGGCTCAAACCAACCGTAAACCATGCTGGTCGCCGAGAAGTCGGGTTGGGACTCGCAAACAGTTGCAGCGGTTGGCAGCCGCGGAGCAGTAGCAGACGAAAATGCGCGGATTAATGCGCCGGCAGCGCCACCTCGCCGCAAAAGAATCGGACACAGTTTCGGACTCCCTCCAATGTACGGCGTCTATGGAAAGTTCCACAACTGAGTTGATATAGTAACGTTGTCCCGTACTGTGCAGGTTGCCAGCCCTCTCTTCAGCCACGGCTCGTTTCCGCGGTGGGGAGTGCGGGCGGCCACTGACAATCTGCATTGTTCATAGCGGAGCATGACCGCTCATGGTCAATTGCACAATGGGGGGTGGTACCACAGACATCAGCTTAGCGGAGAAAAAGGGATATTATAATTTTATCACCTGCGTTTTTGCACCACTAGCCTTAGCGTGTTGTACGAGTGGTAACATTAGCGCATTAAAGGGATAATTCAACAAAGTTTGAAATATACCCGTCGGGTTCAAAAATAGGTTGAATATGACCCACAATATCCGTTAATGACAATCGCACGTTTGTAATTTGAGCCTGATGGCTGTATTTTTCGTTATATACGGCCCACTCTGGCAAGCGCTCAAAGAGCAGCCAGCGGAGAGCACGTGACATCCAACGCAATCGTGACGTAGTTCGTCTCGGGACGAGCAAAACTGCGGTGAGACCACGGGCGAGGCTCACGTCGAGAGGATGGCCTAGTCGTTCCAGCCACCGAAGCGGCTGCTTTTGTACGACTTTTGCGTGACGGGATAATCTTCTATAATCTTGTAGAGGGACAATAGCGACTTCTGGGACTCACAAAAAGGATTCTCGGGAAGAGGGAGTTCCTCCTTCCACCTCTTTTCTCGCGGTGGCCGGAGGCGAGACAAACGTCGTCACTATCTGTCAAGGTTCCTATAGTCGGTGACAGGTCAAGAACGAAGTGGACGCTCCTCCCACCCCTTTCCACTTCAGCGGAGTGAAGGGTGGAGAGGAGGTGACCTCCTCTCCCGTGTTCGCTCTACTAAAGTGGAAAGGGGTGGGAGGAGCATCCACTTCGTTCTTGACCTGTCACCGACTATAGACGGTCATTACAAACCAGACGTTAGCGACATCCACCAGGTGCTCCTTGCTAACCGTTTAATTTGTTTTAAAATTTCTTTTCGTGTCTTTGTTAACACGACATTGGTGTGTCGGATGTGATACTGCTCCTTTGAACAGATATAGACCAAAAAATAAGCGCCGAAATTTCGTTGCAGTATCCCTTTAGCGCACCACGGGGTTTCCCACGCGCTCCAAAGTTTCATAATGTTTATGTATTTAGTGTCTTTCGATGACGTTGAGCGGGTTTTAAATTTTAATCACGTGTTTTTGTTACTATTTAAAAGACTAGTTACAATATTTAGTAATTATTCGACTTATCGTAACGATTCGCCGCCTAATATAGGGTGGTTCAAGTCACCACGCTCGATCTAAAATGGACCGTAAAAGTCGACGCCTGCACGTAGCCATCTAAACTTTTCGTCAAAGGTGTATTTCACAGGTCGTTTTTTTCTTGTAAAATTACGAAGCGTAATTCTCTTTTAGTAAAACATAAGGCCAAGAAACTTGCCAGGGTCTACGGCGGGCGGCGACCCAGACGACCAAGTCCAGTAGCGGGGTGTGTTTGGGGTTCGTATTGATAGATGGCATCGAGAGCAGCGTCCGAAGGTGCAGCCGACCAGCGAAAGATAGCAGACGACACGCAGACCAAATCCAATGGCAAGCAAAAGCGCCGCCGTTACGCAGACACGTTTATTTTTCTTTAAGTTTTGCTTTTATTGTTCACCTTTATTTTTTAACCGAAGGTACATTTCAAAAAGATTATATTCATTTTAATAAACCGCAGGGTCGCGAGCCGTCGCGATAAGGAGGTAGCACCATCTATCAATACGAACGCCAAACACACCCCGGTAGTGGACCCCTGTCGTCTGCTTTGCTGCCTGCCGTAGACCCAGGCAAGTTTCTTGGCCTTATGTTTTACAGAAAGAGAGCTACGCTTTGTAATTTTACAAGAAAAACCGACCTGTGAATTACACCTTTGACGAGAAGTTTAGATTGCAACGTGCAGGCGTAGATTTTTGCGGTCAATTTTAGATCTAGCCTACTGAATGGACCACCTTACATTATGTAACCCTTCCATATACCTCACCATCACAGATTGCACTACAACATTTTTTGTATCTTTTCCGGAAGAAATGTGTTCGAATTTATAGCTACCACCCTGCATAGCCCGCGCTCTCGTGTCAAGTTACGCAGGGAGCTGCGTTCCATCGCTGATAATATAAGCAATTAAACAGCTTGTTCTTTTATTGATGATGCCCTCCAACAGCTAAATCACAACTGAGAAAAAAAGACACAAAAGCATCCTAACATTTTACATATCAGGTACTAAACGAAGTAAAACCTACGAAGATTCAAGAATACAAAAACACATTATTTGCATTTAGATTTTTCGCAGATCCTAGATGACCAAACGCTGTTAAATAAGTATTATTTTCGATTGACACGCGAGAGCCTAGAGCGCATACCAACAAAAACCAACCCCCTTTACCTGAACAAAAATACACGCAGACGCTTGTGGCGGATACGAGACTTGGGCATGAAATTTGTATTTGAAATGTATGTGCTAAATCATAGGAGTTTCTTTTTTTTAAAAGTGCGTCCTTACCGAGCTTTTTAGCAGTCAGGTAGAGTTCTAATAATATTCTCACTGAACTGCGCATGTATCTTGTACCACAGGTTCGCGAACAAAGCTCTGAAGGATCTGTCGTCATCACTTGGTCTCGTCAATTTCTTGAAATACTGGAAGATGAACGTCCACCACTTTGGCGTTGGCAGCCAAACGATATCTTACGACTTGAACAGTACGCAACGCGACCAGACACTCCATCTCTTGCAGGTAACGTTCAAATAAACCTCAACCCTAAAGGCCCGTTCACACTCTTGCGACCGAGTACGACCGAGAGAGACCAGACCGGGTTTTAAGCTTCTTGCAACCTTTTAGGACCGGATGCGCTGCAGCGGAGCAGGTCCTAAGACGTCGCAAGAGGCTTAAAAACCGGTCTGGTCTCTCTCGGTCGTACTCGGTCGCAAGAGTGTGAACGCGCCTTAACTGGTATCACCACGATTTTTAGAGCGCAGCTCTTAGGCGCCCGTTTCCGGCTTGAGCGGCGTCGGCGTCGCCATCGCCGTCGGCGTCGGCGTAAGCGCGCAGTGCATGATGGGTGAATTTTCCCGCTAAATTTAGCGGAAAAGTTTCTCTGCTAAATCTAGCGGAAAATTTTCCCCGCTAAATCTAGCGGAAATTTTTCCCCGTTAAATTTAGCGGGAAATTTTCCCCGCTAAATTTAGCGGAAAATTTTCTCCGCTCCCACTCCCCCCCCTTGAGGTCACGTGACCCCCCCCCCCCCCGTGCCTTCCCCTCCTCCTCAAGAGCTGCGCTCTAATTCGGCATTACAGGGAGTTGTAAACGGCTTTCATTTTTTTTACTCAGTTGACCCCTAGGTTGACAGGCCAGTGGAAGCTATGTGCTCGTTGGAACAGTCAGTCGTCGATCGATCGCCACGCGATGACGTTCTTGTCCATGTCCTCCCGTAGAAAGCCTTTATTACTGAGATGTTCCATCTGCTCGATTGGGGTCACGTGGTTTACGGGCAGAGTTTGCAGACGAGCTGCGAGGAGGTAACGAACACGTTGGTCGTCTGCAAGGGTCTCAGGCTTTCCGCCCCCTTTCCTTCTCACTACGCGACAACGCTGCGCATGCGCACTTGCGATTGATCCTCGCAGCAGTCGCCCGCCATTCAATGGGCAAAATTGAAAATAGCAGCGCCCCTAGCGGTTCAGGGGCACCCAGGGAGCAGGAGACTGTCAACGGATAGTTTCGGTTTCGGTTTCGCCGGGTTGTGAATCTGTAGTCTGCGATCGTCCCCGCATTGCCACTGCTGACGTCGTCGTGGATTTCTCCACAGTTACGTGGGATGCAGTAACTAGCTTTTTCTTCTCTTTGCTACATATGAGACACGGCGAATAACGAAACAATTACAATTTGGCTTGCACGGGGAGCGAGCGAAAACGCCGCAACGGCGAAGTCAAGTGAACGCAGATTGACGTACACCGAACGCTGTGCCAGCTCACTGCGTGCATTTGTTTGCAACCTCGAGAACAGCCAATGAGACTGGTGCTCCAGTTTTATAACACTCTTGATTAACCGATCGCTATTTTCAATCAGACTGACGCGGTACATGACTAACCTCGCCGTACGAGAATGCGTTCAAGCGCAAACATGCACCTCTTGCTACGTCGCTGTGAGGAAATTCGCCATCGGAATGATCAAAAAACGGTCGCGGTGTTGCTGTGCTTGTATCGTTGAATGTGCAGGTTCCTTAGCCTGAACACTTATTGTTTTATGGAGTTTGCGATGACAGGATAGTTTATGAACAATGTTTCCCGTCCTGCGACCTCACACTCGTCAGGGTCGCACTCATACTCTTGAAGAGGTGTCACTGACAAAAGCTGTTGTCCTGCGGTGCATTACTCTTCGAATTTATTTGTTGCGGTGTGTCCATGCCAGTATTTACGGAAAATTGTAGTGTTGCTACGTTATAAGCACTAAAACAAGTTTTCTTGATAAAAATATATTATCTAAACAATACGAACGATAGAGAATACTCGCCAAAAGGTAAGAACACAATATATAACGTCGCTTACCCTATGATATGATTCCGGGCCGAGCATGCTGCCACTTCCAAGCGTCGTGGACTTTGAAGATACTGAGGAGGGTTCACCGAGAGGAGAAGAGGTTTATACACAGGAATATTTACATCGTCATCTTTCCGTTTTGGTGTCTGAGAAGCGAAGACGCTCTACTAGTCCGAGCAACGGCTAATGTTGCCACCTTGAAGGGGCGAGGGGGTCTCTGTCCAAGGTCCCGCGAGGGGAAAGGGCCACCACGGGACGTCTCTGCAGTCTCCCCGGAGCTCCCACGTGGTCACACCCCGGTCCAAGCATCCCTCTCGTCCCGTTTCTCAGAAAAACGCGGGAACAGAGCAGCTCCCCTGACCACACGCCGAGACCCGACCGTCTCCACTTGTCTCCATCGTCCGTTAGCACCCGGTCCAAGGCCAAGAAAGCGGGCCCCCGTTTCTAAGCGGGGTGTTAGGAGGGTGGAGGGTTAGCTCCCGTCGTGCCGGGTGTTCCGCTCGGCATCGCCCGGAAGCCGCACCCCACCCACGCCGCGTTGGTCGGCATGTTCGGCGCCGCCAGAATGCCGAGCCCGAGACTCTGGTCAGCCGATGGGTGGTCGATGGCGCTGCGAGGAAGCCGAACCCGCTCTCTGGGTGGCCGATCATAACACATATAGTTTATACCATTCGAATAATATATTTTTGTGAAGTGAAATAACAGCAGTGCATTTAATGTGTAGAAACACTACAATTTTCCATTGATACTCTCATGAATCCACCGCAAGAAATGAAGTCGAAGGGTAATGCTGTGGAGAACAACAGCTCTTCACCTCTTCAAATATATGAGTGTGACCCTAGAGTGCGAGGTTGCAGGATGGAAGCGGCTGCCGATAAACTATCCGATAGTCGCAAACTTCATGAAGCATGAAGTTTTGTGGCTAAAAGACATATGCCTAAGGAACCTGCACATTCACCTATATGGGGACACGAACACAACGACTTCGTTTTAATCATTCCCGCGGCCAACTTCCTCACAGCGACGTCGCAGGAGGTGCATGTTTGCGCTTGAACGCATTCTCGTACAGCGGGGTTCGTCATGTACTTGGTTAGCCTGATTGAAAATAGCGATCGGCGAAAAAAGGGTGTTATAAAACTGATATACTAGTCTCAGTGGTTGTTCTCGAAATTGCAAACAAATGCACACAGTGAGCTGGCACGGTGTTTGGCGTACATTGATCTGCCTTCACTCGACATCGCTGTTGCGGTGTTTTTGCTCGCTCCCCGTGCCAGCAAAATCGTAATTGTTTCCTAAGTTGCTATGTCTGATATGTAGCGACGAGAAGAAAAGGGGCCTTACTGCATTGCGTGTAAGTGTGAAGCAATCCTCGATGTTGTGAGCAACGGCGGTGCGGAAACGATAGCGGGTGACAGATGCACAACACAGCGAATCCGGAACCGAATTTTTGCGTTAACCGTCTCTTGCTCTCAAAGTGCACCTAAACCGCTAGGGGCGCTGCTATTTTGCATATTGCCCATTGTAAACGCCCCCATGGTTTCATTGCACCCTCTCCACAATTTATAGGCTCTCTACCATTGATATCTGAGGATCTGCTGGGTCGCTGATCTTGGCTTTGAGACCATTGCGCGATGGCGGCTACCAGTCGGCCATTTTGTCACCTACATGGAGCGTTGTCAAGCCTGGAAAGCTACCACCTGAACAACTGAATCACCATCGTTTGTCGTGGTAGTGTCGTGAAACTTTATGTACACTTCCAAAAAGTCGCACACACGTTCATTCGACCAAACGCGAAATGCGGTATCTTTGGTGGAACATCATTAGTGAAAACAATTAGGAAAGAAAACGGCCCGGTGACGAAATTGTACAATGCCATGCACAGATTGAAGACGACGTCATCAGCGGTGACTAAGACGACGTCAAGAACGGCGTATAGGACGACATCGAGGACGACCTCTATTTCAACCTCTAGGAAGACCTGAAGAACGGCGTCGAGGACGAGGTCAAGGACAGCGTCGAGGACTTCAAGGCACAGCGAGATACCTAAGAAGTCGTCCTAAAGGTCGTCCTCTAGAACGATCTCAAGAACGACGTCTAGGATGGCATCTAGAACTATCTCGAGAACGACGTGTAGGACAATGTCCAGGACGAAGTCAATAAAGGCGTCTAGGGCGACGCCCATGAAGACCAATAGGACAACCTCTAGGACGACACAAAGGACGGCGTCTAGGATGACATCGAGGATGAAGTCGTAAAGGACGACGTCAAGAGCGACGTCTAGGACGACTTCTAAGAAGACCTCAAGTACAACATTTAGATTGACCTCAAGGACACCCCCTAGGAAGACCTCAAGGGAAACATCGAGGACGACATCGAAGATGATGTTTAGGACGACGTCTATTACAACCTCAAGGACGACGTCAACAGGTAACGTCAGCTTCAGATACCGGAGCTTACGTGCTTACGCGACCGGCGCTTACGTGACCTTGATTACGCAACCTTCCACTTAAGCTACGGGAATGACGTGACCTTATTACGCGACCTTCCATTTCAGTCGTGGGTGGTACGTGACCTTAAGGATAACAGCTTGAGCGTGATCGGATCTATAAAGCTCACTGGCTATGCGTGTGGTCGACTCAATCCACTTTTGCTCGAGCTTGAGGTGCTGTGCTTTTCTAAGACGTTCTCAGGATCCCGGATGGCTAGTGTTCGGCAGTTTACATAAAGTTTAACGAAAGTTGCTTCAACAAACGACGGTGACTGTTTCAAATTGTGCTCTACAGGTGGTAGCTTTCTAGGCTTGGCAACGTTCCATGTAGGTGACGTAAGGTTGCCGACCGGTAACCGCATTTGCGGAGGGGCGATCAGCGATCCAGCATATCGTCATAGAGATCAGTGCTCTCTACTTGCGCGCAAAGGGCAAGATTAGGCGATGAAAGGGAAGCGGTTGATAGGTTCTGCAAACCCGTGGCTTTCTCCTTCCTAACAACTTTTGGGTGAACGGAGTATTGAAAAAAATACGCTTCTTTATTCGCGTAATCAAAGTGATACTGACGCCTCACAAATAGTTTATATTTCGTACAAACACTAGAATATGGTGTGGAACGGTTTCCAATATGTTTGTTTTTGCCGTAGAGTTGTATGATTAGCTGAGAGAAACAAGGAGTCGAACCTACACTCTTAAGAAAAAGGAGTCTGCACGACTCCCTCTGGGGGGTATTTGCGCGCCGCAGATTCGACAGCTTTTTGACTCCAGTTTGTAGAGTCCCTCGACTCTTTTTTCTAAAAAGAGTCTCCACGACTCCCTGTGGGGTGTCTTTGCGCACCACACATTTGACTCTTTCTCGACTCTTGTTATTAGAGTCACTTGACTCTTATTTAAAAAAAGAGTCCTGTGACTCTCATCACACTGGAGTCATGGTAGTGAATGGAAGACTCCAGGTGACGTAGTCAACTGTGACTCTTTAACGACTCTTATCTACCGAAGAAAGAGAGTCACTGGACTCCTTCCTGGTAATCTCAGTGACACTGTAAGAAGAGTTGTGAGGACCCTCCTTTTATGAAGAGTCCCGTGACTCCTATGGCAAAAGAGTCATGGGAGTGTATGAGCGACTCTCCGAAAGATAGTCAGTGCTGACTCTCACTTTGTCTGGAGTATAGCAGCCCTAGTCAAGTGTCCGTTTGTTGAACAAACGAAGGCATTGTGATCGTTAGGAGACTTCTTGCCGCCTGCGAGGTTCAACTTGAATTTCCCTAAAAAAAGAGTAGTAACATCATCTGTGTGAAAGTATAAAAGTTGAAATGGAAACTTCGATTCCACCTAAAAGAAGCAGTAACATCAATATTCTGCAAGTGCAAACGTCGAAATGCAGAACCAATATCTTACAATTTCCTTTAATGAAACATGGAAAATGAATGCTGATGGTCCTAACAATGCTGAACTGAATGGTGCTCTAAAATTTATCATGAAACACAACAGAAGCTTTTAGAATTTGCACACTTCAAACAAAAAGTAAAAGCTTTTTTTTTTAATCGGCAGCTTAACTTTCTCTTAGTTTGATTACACTTATCCTTTACAATAGGTTGTATATCTTTTCTATCACGCGTCTGAACTATTGGCAAGAGCTGGTGTGAACCAGCATGTTTTGTTGCTTCATGACTGCTTTGCGTGGACAGCTGGGTGGCAATAAATTGCAGGAATCTTCAAATTTAACAATAAAGATAGCTGTTTTGTCTCAGCTCATATACCTGCCATTTCTGCACATGCAAGTCCATGAGTCCTACCATACAGGTACTGCAAAACAAACCACAAGTATTTAAAACAATTGCTTTATTAGAAACTGATGTGATACATAGTGGCTCAAAAGCCTGCTTCGGCTTATCACAGGTGTTTTATCACAATAACTAAACAAATAACATCACAAGAAATAAGACTAATACACAAAACTGGTTTAATTATTAGACAAGAATGAAAATAAATTACAATGACAAGTTTTGTGAAGGCTTGCTTTGCCTGCTTGGTATTGCAGGATTAAATTAGAATAAAAATAAATTACAATAAGTTCCCTAAAGGCTTGGTTTGCCTACTTTCTGTTATTTCAAAGCTTTGTTTTTCTTTATGCAGTTTCTTCTTTTATGGTTTGGATCCTCAGATCAACAGATGCACAAAAAAAAAATCTAACAGAAGTATGGACACACAATGGAACACACAAACCTTTGTATTATCGCTGGAATATTCACCAAATACATATGAAAACATTAAATCAGTAACCATTATTGATAATTCTTTTTCCCTGTTCTAGGAATGTGCTCCGAGTGCTGTCACAACTTTCACAATTCTTACCAAAATCTTTGTATTTTTTTACCCATGAGGTGCTCAAGCACAAAAAGTGTGCTTTGTCGATTCCCCCCCCCCCCCTACATATGACCTTTGTGGGCTCAGTACATGGCTAATACCCGAGAGATTCCTGCTGAAAAGTCCAGGACGTCGATTCATAGGTCCTGGCAAACAACGCACATGCTGCCAGATGTCCGTGGGTGCTTTCCAGTGAAAAGTAACGTCGGGTTCCCGAAAGTCTTTTCTGGGTCCTGGGAGAAAAAAAAAAGCCAATGATAAGAAATAAGTTCTGGAAGTCAGACGAAGTTGTAGGTGAGCAAAGTAAAATTGTCGAGGACATGTTAAGTGCCCACAGTGTCATAGATGGAAAGTCCATGCAGCAGAGTGAAGGCAAGTGAGGCACACGCCGTTGCTGCCTTTCTATATTTCGCTTTCCCCAATTCTCACTTGATTACGAAGTGTTTCGTACGGTGGAACCAGTGCATCAGGGTGTCTACCAAATTACTGATTTCAAATTTCCTGACTTTTCAAGAATTTCCCTTGAGTATTTTGATAAAAACTTCCTGGCCACTTTTGGGTCGAAGGATCATAATTCGGAAACGTTATTCAGCATAGTCGTGCCTATGCGGAACCGTCAAGCTTTGTTCCGCATCGCCGTTCCACTTTCTCTGGTCATTTTCCCTGATGAAGCCAACGTTTTGACAATTCTCCTGAGAATTTAAGGTTGGTAGACACCCTGATGATGTATCAGGTTACAGATGGACACCACAAAAATGCAGACTGTTGCATTCAAATTATTTTAGCCATCAGGAGGAACCTAAAATATTCCCATGGAGAGAGATAGAGAGTGGAGCTGCAGGGCAGGCCGCTGCTGCTCTTGTCTACTTTTTCTTTTAAAAGAATATCAATTTAAGGCTCAAAGGGAACGTAAGTAATAATTCAGTAAGTGCGCTGAGAGCACTTGAAGCACAAGGGGCACGGTCCTTACTGAGGAAAGAGGGGAGGGTACTAAGCCTAGCTGTACCTGTTCTGCAGCACCCTGCATAAGCTAGGTGCTAGGCAAGACTGGGGCTTATCTACTGAGTGTCTAGTACAGTCAAAGAAAGCATTATAAAATTCTTTGCTGGGCAAGCTGCTTCGTGGCTGCAATAAAAAAAGAGTACATTTAGACAGGGACAAGGAACGAAGGGAAGACATTTTTTCTGAATAAACTAGTTGGTAGTGAGCACTTGTTTCTCCCTTTCTCGTCCCCGTCTTATTGTGCTCCCTTTTTAGTTGCAACAAAAGCAAGCCACGATGGAATTTAGAGAGGGCTAAAAGCTTGCTTTAACATCTGTGTGCATGTGAGGGAACGCTTCATGTACAAGGTAGTAATCATCACAATTTTCCATCTGAGTTTCAAAATAATGCATCTCTGCATTACAAAGTATGCTATACCTTTTCGTGTGCTGTACCGATATAGGCATATTTTGCATCTGGAAATGGCGGGATACTAAACTAATAGTAATTTGTTTATCATCTTTGCTTAGATAAATGTTACTGAAGTTTGGCAGGAAAGAACCACCTTCGAATATTGTCTTTGGATTGTTTTATGTCATGGCCAAGTACTCCTAATAAAATATTGAAATAACCAGTTGAGAAGACAGCAGATGCTACTTATCTTACTTGCTCTCCAATTTAAAAAAACAAAACAAAAAAAAAACATGTTTACAGATTGGCATAGCGAAGACACCCTTTCAAACAGATTTATCTTAAACAAGCATAGTTACAGGTGATTTATCTTTAACATGAGTAGTCACATCGACCACGCAAACGCCACGGCTTTCCTCCGCTCTTGTCCCTTCCCTTATCCTGTTTTCTTTTGCGAAGATCGGCATTGATAAGAACAGCGTAGGCCTCGACGACAGCAAACAGAGCTTGTTAGAGGTTGTCCGCACCAATTTAATCATTAGAGTCTAACCCTCTTTTTTTAAGAATGCAAACAAAAAGATGCTCTCCCCCTACAAAAAAAATGGAGTAAACTGGATTAGAGTATTACCATAGCACCTCTATACTCACAAAGCCTGCCAGTTAGACGACGGAGTCATAGAGTGCCTTGTCACAGATTGGGAGCGTGAGGATTTGGTAGCACAGAGCATTAAAGAGCCATTCCTCGGGGAACCTGGACGTCAGCACACAGCTTTTGCAGTGGCGAGGACCCGAAACATACTTCTTTCGTGTTTCGCGTCCGCTGCGGCGAGAGACTTCTCCGTTGTATGCCACTCCACCTTTTCCATTTCGGCGACCGCTATCTTGGCAATCTGCCAGGTTTTGTCAGTATAAAGGAGGCTATGGTACGACCACGGTGGAAGAAATACAATTAGGTGGTGACTCTGGCCACTCTTCCTGCGAGGAGCGAGCGACCAGATCGTTTTCGGAGCTAGCGTCGAACCAGGAGTATACTCTGTTTCACCTTATGATGTACCGCAGGAAAGGCTACAAGCGTGAGCTCCTTGCTTCCGCTTTCGCGAGGTCCTGTTCCCTTTCCCTCGCTGGCTCTTGTGGTACCCTTGTCTCCGTCTACTGAAAAGAGAATCCCCTCAGTGTCGTGCATACTTGAGCCTCCACTGAAGCCAAAATGATTCCCTAAGAACCTACTTGCCATTAAAGACCAAAGTTCACTTCTTCACTCTTATTTTCTACCCACCTAATACAGTGGTTTGTTAACAGGAACACCACCGTTAACTAGAAAACTCATTCGTAATGCAAGTCCTCCGGAGTAGTGAATCATGTTCAAGGTCTAATTAAACAACAAGCATGGGCACTAAATACACTCTACTACATGGGTGAGTATTAGTGGACCCTATTCGGCTAACATTTGCGAGGCCTAACTTGACAACATAATAAGTGACATTGTTTCTGGTCACATTATTTTTTTAGATGTATTGGCATTAGTTCTGACCTTGGACTGGTTTTGAGCGCACCAATATAACGTTTGCTAACTTCGCCATGGGAACCACGAAGCTCTTTCAAAACTAAATTGCAAGATTTAAAATAAAATAAAAAAGGTGTACCGATGCACGAATATAATTATCATTGTCTATGCCCGTACCTGCTGGCACCTGTTTCCAGAAAAATCAACAAATACAAAAGTAATCCACGAATTATACATCGTGAAGCGGCCTGCCGACAACCTGATGAACACCGTATTGAATGCCAAGAACCCATGAACTGTTAAGTTTTCCGTTCACAGCATGCTTCTCTAAAGACCCGTTCACACTCTTGCGACCTCTTAAAACTGGGTTCCTTAAAACCTCTTACAACGAGAGTACACACTGGCGCCATCTATTGGGTAGCAGTGTAAACTTGGCGGTCCGGCATATTTACTATTTCCCTTGAGCATTATCCTTTCTTTCTTGGCTCGAAAAAAACTTTGGTCAACGTTATAAAAAAGCCTTTCTTATAGGTAATACGCACGTTTGACCTCGGAAATCCCTTGAAACATTCGCTTTTGTAAAATGCAGTTCCAGGGTCACCGCATAGATGGCGCCAGAATGCCAGTGTGTTCCCTCGTCCTAAGAACTTTTAAGAAGTCTTAACAGATCTCGTCTCTCTCAGTCGTACTCGGTTGCGAGAGTATGAACGGGCCCTAAGACAAGTTTCTGCCAACTGTGTTCATTTAATTTGAATCTTGGAAAGTGCTTCCAAGATAGCAGTGCCCATGCATCCTCCCGAAGTTGCTGGTGCATGCTTGGGACACCCTCGAAAGCTTCTGCCGTTGACTTTGGAAACCTGTGGACGCACACATACTGCGGTTCCATCCTTCGACCTGCCATGCCCTTCTTGACGCGCAGTCGTCTCACGACGTCATCGAGTCCTAAGCGCAGTGTCGTCGTCCCTGTATGCACCACAGATATTTGTTATATCTTCGTTTGATTATTTTTAAATCACGCTATATTGTTTATTTTTGTTGTAAATGATTTTATTTTTATGTATACTTCGACTTAGCGGGTCTTGACATGTGCAGTTTCAAAGAAATAAGAAACAAAAATTTTGGTTTCTTTTTACTTATATGAAACAAAAGAGCGCAATAGCAAGCGGGCTTGCCGAGGTACTTGCATGCCTCCTGCACTTGTTACTTCTCCTTGGACCAGTCGTGGGGTGGTTAACATGCTCCCACTTTAAAAGAAAAAAATATCTCGGCCCCTCTGGTTGTCCCATAGCGGTAGACATCTGTGTAACACCACTTTGCTAACTCCGCCTTGTTACAAAGCGTTGAAAGAGACCAACAAAACTCAACACACTCCAAGTTAAAAAAAATCTAGAGTTTTGTAGCAACAGACTGATAGCATGTGCACTAGAATTCAGTCCAGACGGAACGATAGCAGGCCCTGTAGACTTCCGTACAGTGGGAACGACAACAAGCCTTGTTGGGTCCCGTCCCGAAGGCTAAGCAGAAAGGATTGTTTCTTTTCGTCGAAGTTTGACTAACAATACCAACCTCTCGGTCAACTATTTTGTGATGCCAAGGGTGTTTTTTATTCTTGCGATTATTTATGAGGTGGAGCCGCAATACCAGGTTATGACTATGTAAACCCAATTACTAAATTGTTCGCCACAGTCAAGAACAAAACGCCTTTGAAAGTTGAGACAGGGAGTGCTCCTTCATTACGACAATGCACCCGCAACCTTAGGTTTTGAATCACAATGGTTGCCATTCCTAAAAAGCTTGCCATTCTTACAAAAAGCTGGAAATGATATGACCCTATTTACTGTATCTTCCTGCCATTGACTACAAACTCTTAAAAAAGAAAAGCAAAGAAACACCTGCATGGGAGGAGGTTTTTGATTGGTATATGGTGAGGTAATAGAGGCCTGCAGATGCGTTGTTTGCAGAGGTTCGACAAACTTTTTTTTCCTGGAAGCAGTAGAAATGCTATAGGATTGCTGGAACAAGTGCGTTTGACCTAAAGAACGCTACATTGAAAATAACACACGGGCATTTGATGTTGGCACTCCGGAAATAAATCACGGGTGGAGCATATGGATGAACTCTCGTCTATGCTGTACGCCGCTTCAGTGGCGAGTTTCTCTTCCGTCTGGACGGCACTTCACTGGTGCCCAGTTATACACGCGAGTAACATGCTTCCTAAAGGGCGTGGAAAATACCATACCACTTGACATCGCGATTAAACGGAGTATACATTATTCGTGTCCTCAGAACTCGGTTTGGAAGGGGCCTGGATACTACGCAGATTGACTTCGTCTTGGGCTACGGCACAAAAAAAAAACATAGCAGTGATGGCGGGAAATAGCAGACGATATATTTTGATCATGAAGAATGCACTCGAAAAAACAATAATATTAATCGCTTAGATTCTTTTTTTTTTTCATTGACGTAGCGGGTTTTTTTTTTTGTTTTTTTTTAGAAGGCTCCACCAGCTTTTTTTGCTCCCTTTTGGGCTGTATATTCAGATCAAAATAACTTACTGCTTTTAGTCAGACATCAAAAATTTTCTTTTTATACTAATCATCGCGATTTTGCCGTCAGGGGAGCGGGCAAAAACACAGCAGAGGAGAAGCGAACGCAGATCGACGTACGCCGAACGCCGTGCCAGCTCATTTCATGCATTAGTTCGCAACCTCTAGCTAGAACAACCATTTAGACTAATAGTACTTCACTTCTATAACACCCTCGTTTCCTTGGGTATATTTTGTCACAGCACCGTAGCAAGAGGTGCATGTTTGAGCCTGAACGCCTTCTTGGACAGCGAGGATCGTCATGTACCGCGTTAGCCTCATTGAAAATAGCGAACGGCGACGAAATGGTTTTATAAAATTTGAGAACTAGTCTCAGTGGCTGTCCTCCAGCTTACAAACAAACGCAGGCATTGATCTTGCGAAACGTTTGGCGTACGTCGACCTGCGTTCACTTCACTTCGTCGGGGCGGCTTTTTCGCTCACTCCCTGTGCCATAAAAATCTTAGTTCTTTCGTTATTAGTTGTGTCCGATAAGTAGCCAACAAAAGAAAAGGGTAATTTCTGCATGGTACGCAAGCGTAGAGCAATTCACGACGACGACGTGAGCAATGGTCGCGTGGAGACGATGGCAGACGACTGATCCAGAACCCGGCCAAACCAAAACTACCCGTTGAAAGTGTCTTGTCTTGCAAAGATACTACTGATCTAATATTTTATGGCTTTTTTATTTTTTGTGACATCTGGTTTCTATCCAATACTATAATATTTACTAGTCTTTTCGCGCTTTGCTCGTAGTATTCGTATTCGCTCACTAATCACTAAATGTAAGTGACAATTTTAGAAATGAAAAAATAAAAATTGGGTAGCGTCAGTTGGGTGTGTACGTGTTGATGGCTACTTTGTGGAACAATCTGTTCACAAAATATATTAGCCATTGAATACCTAGAAAATAAATTAGAAAACGAATACTATGCGCCATGGCGCATAGTATTCGTTTTCTAATTTATTCAACATATTGTACCCAACATATCCATTCAACATATTGTTATAAAAGTGATGTCTTGGGGTTTGTAGCTTCCAGTTGAACACTCCCACTGCATTTTTAGATGAAATGCAGATTTCGGATCAGTATCCCTTTAAGCACACTACGTAATGTGCTCTTTCATTATAGGGCACACAGTGCTACCCTCTTTCCCCGAATCACTCTCTTGGCAGCTCCAAGAAAGTAAACATGCCAGCCAATAGACAGAGTCAAGCTAGTTCAACATCAGCTATGGTCCTTAGAAGTTAAAAGAGTGTGATTTGTTTCGGCATTGACTGCTGCCGAGACAGAGGTATACACTCAAAGATGATGTCTGAAAATAATGCTTAAATATTTTAATAGCATGTTCATCACTAAAACAAAACTTCCTAGTTGAAGGAAATAGTGACTGGCAAGTGTTTCTTTTTTGTTCTTCACCGAATTAAAAAAAAAGGAGATAGCTACTTGAATGCCAACTGAAGTCACTGTATATTTGTGAGGCTCAACAAATATTAGATGGGTGAATAACCATTGTTATCCGTGCCTGCTAAAAGTGCAAGCTAAGTGCTTTGTATCACGCATCAGCTGCTGCTCCAGTCAAGGCTACCCGCTTGCGCTTGCACAGCTTTCGCAGTTAGTTTATGCTGAGGCGAGACGAGGTATTGTGCCATTTGCACGTTCAAGATAGCAAAACCCACCACATGTCGGCTCCGAGCGGCATGATGATGATACCCAAGAGCTATTTCGCGTATGGCCTGTAAAACCTATATAATGCACGATCCTGAACCTGCCAATTGCTGCATAGTTTAGAGCCGGGAAGGTGGACATGCAGCAAGGCACGTACCTGCAATTGCATCCACTTTGGCAGGTGTAATGGGCTTCTTTTCCACGGCTCCATACTTTGTCACGCCTGCAAGTTTGGCCTGTCACACTCTATTGACCAGGTCCTCGCCCTTGTAGAGGCACCGGGCCAACAGGATCAGTAGCGCGAGTCGAACTTGGCCTTACCTATGGCCCAGTCAAATAATTCTTCTGGTAGGGAAACCCCGCCTCCGAGGTAGCGCTGCAAGTGTAAACATAATCTTTAATAAACAGGTGCTCAAGCAAGTTTTAGTACTGGTATAGTGCCTGGACGTATTCCTCACTGGTGCAAATGCCTTTCTGTTCCTCCCATGTATTAAGAGTTGTCCCAAGGGAGCAACAATGATGTTACGAAACCGAAAGTGCCTCGCTGTCGAAAGTCTGCAGTTGGTCTTCAAACATCTAGTGAATAAGACAGCAGCACAAGTGCCGCTGTCGTCATGGCGTCCCAACTTGTGACTGTGAAGTGACTGTGGACGGTCGAGGCACTGAAACGAATGGTGCGGCAAGCACACCGGATGGTTAACCCCGCCTAAAACCCCATGATGAGTTTGTGCTAGTTTCGTAAGTAGCATCAAAGCGCCTCAGAAGGAGGTTCGTGCAGCACTTGGAAGCAAATGGCAGTGTAGCCCTGAAATGAGAGGCACTTGGAAGTGAGTGGCAGCACAGCACTCACTCGTGGCACGTGTTTATCGCTTTCAGACAATTAAGGCTGGACCGCATGTAAGTGATTTAGTGAGCAACGAGAAAAGCATCGGCGACAGCGACGAAGATTTCTCACTGTCGCTTGTAACGCTGCTCGGTTCTTGAATTACTATAAAACGTCGCTCATCGCATTGATCGCTTGCTCCTGTCGCTTTCATGCAGTGTGCCTCGTCGTGCAACTGAGTGATAGCAAAAAGCGTCGCCATCGCTTGTCTCGTCGCTCCCTTCAGGGTTGTCGGCGGTTGCAAAAATGTGTAGTGTGAATTTTATGTGGGGCTTTGTCCGTGCCGGCTCTCAGACTGCTGGCAGAACTTCGGGTTTCAGTGAAATACGACCACATGATTTCTCACTTTGCCTATCTACTGAGGAGGAAAGCTGAGGAGGAAGTAGTTGAAAAATCAGTTCATGATCTCTTCAAGAAAGTTGTTCGAAACACCTTGTTTCTGTTTTTTGGCTGTCTACAGTGCCGTCCGACGGCACTCCACCCGCGCCTACAAGTGTCGTCCGAAAGAAAGTCAAACAGCACGTGTATCCCTGGGGAGCTCGTTAACCAACTCCCCGCCTGCATTCATGCCGCCTCGCGGCGACAGTATGCGGCTGATAATTACAAAACTATTGACCTACTTGGCCCCGTTGCACATGCCGCTTCGCAGCGTCCAGCCCCTCTGTCCCATACCAAGCCCCGCTGTCCCCCATGTACCTCCGGAAAGGGATGCCCATACCATTTTGTGAAGCAAAGTTTCATCGACATCTGTTTTTATTTTGTTTCCACTGTTAATGGTAAAAAAGAAATGTCGTAAATATCGCCGAATGCCTCGACGAAACAAAATGTTTGAGAAAAAGATTTAAAAAAGTAAGCCCACACTGAGGATCGAACCCGGGGCCGCTGCCTATGAGGCGAGCTACGCTACAGTTTCCACTAAGCCACACTACAACTTCGAAAACTCGTTTTGACAATTCGCTTTACACAAGACATTCGGACGGCACTTGAAGGCGTGAGTGGAGTGCCATTGCACGGCACGTGAACGTTCTGCAAGAGTGCAGTCGGACGGTACTCGACACTACATTATATATATATATATATATATATATATATATATATATATATATATATATATATATATATATATATATTGTAAGATTGAGATAGTGATAGCTTTCGGAAAGGTTTATTATGCGACTGCTCAGGGCGCAGGCTGGATTCGAATATCCCGGTCGCGCCACGAGCAGCCATAGATCAGCCGTCATGATGATGATCATTGTAAAGATGAAGACGATGAATGTTTTTATGATGGTGTGTATCGTGACGATGAAAGAAGATGATGTCCTCGTGACATTTGTCCGTCCCAGGAAAAGGCGACATCCTGGCGCCGTGAAGAGGTTATTGTGGTTCGGGTGGGGGGTAGTACTTTTTGAGTCCTCTGACATGTACAATGTCGCGATTACGGCGACGGTGGTCCTGGGGGACTTGTAAGGGTTCCACGATGTAGTTGACTGGTGATGTGCGATCGAGTATCCGATACGGACCGAGGTATTTGTCGAGAAGTTTTTCGGTCAATCCAATGTGGCGCTGTGGGACTGACAGCCATACCAAGTCTCCAGTCTCGGAAGAAATATCTCGGTGATGGTTATCATAGCGGCGTTTCTGATCGGCTTGGGCGCGAGTAGTTTGGAGGCGCGCTAGTTTCCGGCATTCCTCAGCATATGAAGCCATGTCGGAGATGCTCTGATGTTCGGTGAAGTCGGACCGGTAGGGTAAGACGGTGTCAAGTGTGCACGATGCTTCTCTGCCGAAAAGAAGAAAAAATGGAGAAACACCGGTCGTGGTGTGAGTGCTGGTATTGTACGCGAATGTGATGATTGGTAGGACTTCGTCCCAGTTTGTTTGATTGAAGTCTGTATACATAGCGAGCATGTCTACGAGTGTTCTATTGAGCTTCTCGGTTAAGCCATTCGTTTGAGGATCGTAAGCCGATGTGGTACGATGAATAAAATTGAAAGCCTGCAGGAGTTCTTGCACAAGGGTGGATAAAAATACGCGGCCACGATCGCAGAGCAATGTCTGGGGAGCTCCGTGCCGTAGTAGGATGTTGGTGAGGAAAAAATGGGCAATATGATCGGCTGCGGCATTGTGTAGGGCGCATGTTTCTGCATAGCGAGTGAGGCGGTCGATGGCTACTAAGATCCAGCGGTTGCCAGAAGCCGAAGCATGGAGGGGCCCAATAAGGTCAATCCCAACTCTTTGGAAGGGACGCTCGGGGCACGGTAGCGGTTGTAATAAACCAGTAGGGGACTGATGCGGGCGGTTTTGTCGCTGACAGTCGGGACAGGCGTGAACGAAGCTCTGCACGCTGCGGTCGAGCCGAGGCCAGAAATAACGCTGGGAAATTCTGCAATAGGTTTTCAGGAAGCCAGCATGGCCACTTGTTGGTTCGGAGTGAAGTGAGCGAAGAACGTCGCTTCGTAGTTCGTGTGGGATACATAGTAACCAGCGATTTCCCAGTGGAAGGTAATTTCGTCTGCAAACCAGACCGTCTCGGATTTGAAAATGATGGACGCACCGAAGGAAGGCACGATTCGAGGAGGTGTGAGTGCCTTTGAGGTGGTTTAAAATGCGGCTGATATAGGGGTCCAAAATTTGCTGGCTGGCGACACTGTGGAGACTTAACGGTAGGATGAAAAGTGGGTCTTCCACGTCAGAGGCATCGGTGAGTGGTAAATGCGGAAGCGGGCACTGTGAAAGGCTGTTCGCATCTCCATGCTTCCTCCCAGACTTGTACAGCACGGTATAGTCGTACTCTTGGAGGCGCAACATCCACCTGCCAAGACGACCGGATGGACCTTTTAAGGACGATAGCCAGCATAGGGCGTGATGATCAGTTACTACGTCGAAATGACGTCCGTATAAATACGGACGAAATTTCGCGATAGCCCACACGATGGCGAGTGCCTCTTTTTCTGTCGTAGAGTAATGTTTTTCTGGTTTGGTTAGGGTTCTGCTGGCGTAGGTGACGACGTAGTTGTCATAGCGTTGTTTTCTTTGAGTAAGGACTGCGCCTAACCCGAAACCACTAGCGTCAGTGTGAAGCTCTGTCGGTGCGCTATTACCAAAATGTCGCAGGATTGGGTTCGACGTCAATAGTTGTTTTAGTCGCTGGAATCAGTGTTCACAATCCGTGGTCCAGGCAAAGGGTGTGTTCTTTTTAAGTCGATTGTGAAGAGGTGCTGCGATGCCTGCAAATCCGTGCACAAAGCGTCCGAAATAGGAGCAGATGCCTAAGAAACTCCGAACGTTTTTTTTTTTTTTTTTTTTTTCATTTTTGGGTGGTGAAAAATCAGAAACGGCTCTAATTTTACCTGGATCTGGTCGGATTCCTTCGGGCGAAACGACATGACCGAGGATTAGAATTTGAGTACATCCGAAATGGCATTTTCGTGTGTTTAACTGTGGCCCTGCGTTTTCTACGCAATTCAAAACCGTGTTAAAGCGAGATAGATGGTCTTCGAAAGTTCGTGTAAAAATAACATCGTCTCAGTAACAAAGGCAAATCTTCCATTTGAGACCACGAAGTACGTTATCCATCAATCTTTCAAATGTAGCCGGCGCATTACATAAGCCAAAGGGCATTACGTTAAACTCAAATAGACCATCGGGTGTAGAGAATGCTGTCTTTTGTTTGTCATCTTCAGCCATAGGCACCTGCCAGTAGCCTGACTGTAGGTCCATCGTTGAAAAATATTCGGCTCCCTGGAGGCAATCTAGCGCGTCATCGATTCGTGGCATCGGGTATACATCTTTTTTGGTGATTCGGTTTAAACGGCGGTAATCCACGCAAAATCGAATAGTCTCGTCTTTTTTCTTTACCAAAACGACAGGAGATGCCCAGGAACTGCTTGACGGACGCATGACTCCTTTCCGGAGCATCTCACTTACTTGATCGTCGATCATATTACGTTCGGCTCAGGAAACTTGGTACGGCCGCTGCCTTAGCGGTTGTTGCTCCCCGACGTCGATTCGATGTTCAGTGGAAATCGCCTGGCCGGGGGCTAATTGACCAACATCGAAACATTTGCTGTATTTGTGAAGAATGGCGTAGAGCTTTTCCCTTTGGTCTTTGTGAAGGTTAGAATTGATAGTTTCAAGTAGATGAGGCGAACTAAGAGAAGTCGTGGTTATAATACTAATGTTGTCGGTTTGCTGGGCAAGAGCGACTACTTGAAGTGTGTCAGATATTATTGCCGTTCCTAAGACAATGCCTGACGGTAAAAGACAATTAGAAGAAGACGAATTGGTGACCATGATCAACGCTTCCTTAATTACGGATGTAGCTAAACTGTTTAGGGTAAGAAGTCCTGTCTTGGCAAAAGTCGGTTTTGAAGGCGAAATTAAAACATCACTTTGAATCGGGTCCGACGAAGAAACTACTACACTCGTGGAAGAATAAGGAGGAATTACGGTGTCTTCTGCAAAAAAGGCCTTATAACTGTTACTGGGCTCGAGAAATGCAGGTGGGAGAACTTCGGATAACTCTATTGTGGAGTGGGAACAATCGATAATTGCTGAAGCCTTAGACGAAAAATCCCTACCCCAAATTATCTCGTGTGAAAATGAGGCGAGAACGAAAAATTCAACGACATGGAAAACTCCGCCCAAAGAAAGGCGAGTTGTACACCTTGAAATAGGCATCAAATTTTGCTTACCAGCTGTCTGAAGGACAAGACCGGTACACGGGGTGGTTACTTTCTTCAGTCTTCTGCAAATATCATACTTCATGACGGAAACGGCAGCACCGGTATCTACTAGAGCTTGAATTCGTAAATCTTCAATGCACACTTCGACCATGTTGTTCGGAAAATGAGGGCTTTGAGATTGTGAAGGTGCTGCAGTTCTTGCCTCCTGAACCGCAGGTATCAGTTTCCCCTAGGGGTGGTGTTGACATTGCGGGGGAGGATTGGTGAGGAAGACCTGCGGCGTGGCGATGGCGAGTGGTACCGCTGTGATGTACGAGGTCTGTCACGGTAGTCGTCACGGGGCGAGGGCGGACTATAGATGGACTCATGCTGGGGGGTCGAATATGAACGATAGGGGGCATCGTAGGTGATGGGACGGCGTCGGCAATATCTTGCAATGTGGCCCTCCATGCCACAACTGAAGCAGACGGGACGTCCGTCAGGAGCCCTCCGTTGCACTGATTTCGGGGCCTCAGGAAACGATGTTGGAGCTGCATATGGCAGAGGTGCGTGCACAGCTGGTCTACTCAATATCTCGGCATACGTTGGTCTTGAAGGTGGTGCGTTTAGGAAAGAAACGCATCCAACCGCAGCTGCGACCTCGTCCCGGATAATAGTCCGAATGCTTGCCGTAGGTAGTGGGGCTTGCGCTATCTGGGATGGTGGGGTGATGTTCAAGGTCCCCAAGACGCGTGCTACCTCCTCGCGAACAGTGTCGCGAATGAAGTTCCGGAGGCTGTCGCGAGTGCCGATGGTGTCTTCGTGAGGTGTGGTGAGACTCGCTATTTCGGGAGTCGGCACGACCCTAGCTGGAACGTGGAGTCGTTGAAGCCTAATTTCTTAGAAGTTCTGGCACGCCTCGACGAGTTTTTCTACGGTTAGTGCGTTTTGAGTTGCCAGCAGCTGGAATGCATCTTCGCCGATTCCTTTCAGTATGTGATGCACCTTTTTCTTCTCGAGCATGTCGGGGTCAACGCGTCTCGTCAGTTTCAAGAAGTCTTCAATGTAGGCCGTAAACGTTTCCTCGGGTTGTTGTACCCGCGTGGCCAGCTTGCGCTCGGCTGTGAGCTTACGTACCGCGGGCCTGCCGAAGACTTCCCTGATTTTTTGGGTGAACTCCGGCCATGTTGTCATGTAAGTCTCGTGGTTTTTGAACCACGTGTTGGCGACTTCCGACAGATAAAAGATGACGTTGGTTAGCTTGGTGGCGTCATCCCACTTGTTATGGCGGCTGGCCCTATCATACGAGTCAAGCCAATCTTCCACGTCATCGTCTCCAGCTCCGGAAAACCATTTCGGGTCTCTCTGGCGAAGGGAACGTTGTCTGTGGACTAACCTGTCCTGCCGCTGAGGTGGAGCCGTCAGCTGGTGGAGCGGCGGCCATAATGTGTTGGAGGGTCCGGCTTCGCAGCTCCAGTGCAGAGGGAACCTAGGCTTTAAGGCAGAAGAGCAGCTTGAGGTCTTCAACGAGGATACCCCGCACCTCCACCACTTGTAAGATTGAGATAGTGATAGCTTTCGGAGAGGTTTATTGTGAGACTGCTCAGGGCGCAGGCTGGATTCGAATATCCCGGTCGCGCCACGAGCAGCCAGAGATCAGCCGTCATGAAGATGATCATTGTAAAGGTGCTGGTGTGTATCGTGACGATGAAAGATGATGTCCTCGTGACAATATATATAAATATATATATATATATATATAAATAAGTCAGAGGTCCGTACTTGCGAGGTTGCTATGCTAGGAGTTTATTGTATGTATTACGACAGTGTCGCTGAGAGGCTCGGCTTCGGCAGAAGATGGTATACATGTATACCATCTCCTGTCAAAGCCGAGCCGCTCGGCGACACTGTCGTAATGCATACAATAAACTCCTAGCATAGCAACTCCGCAAGCACGGATCTCTGACTTTTTACATTTTCCCGGTCCATATTTCTCAAACTACTCTGCTTCACCTATATATATATATATATATATATTGTAACTGCTCAGTGCGCGTTTTTTCCCACAACCTTCACAATAAACTACAGCCAGAGGGCTAGCAAATAAGTGCAACATATACAACATTTTGTATAAAAAGTCCGTGCCCTAGTCAAAAACAAATTCTTTATACCCTTCGCAAGCATCGAACTCGAATTCGAACACCCGCAGTGGAAGCAAACGGGGCGAAAATACGAGCGCTAGCACGTAATGGGTACCTTTAGCACTCTTGGGTTCCGCGAAACACACTGCCTAGTTAGGTGGTACCAAGCCGCCATTCAATATGTAGAACCCGTCTTGTCCGCCGATCCACGAGATAAAGCTCCCGGATACAATTACGAAGTCCATCCCCTCCCCCCCCCCCCACCCCCCTCCGGCTTCGGTAGGACTTTCGCCTCTGTGTGCGTTCCCGCAATCAGACTGCTCGCTCAGTGACAGGTCGGTTCCGGGACTTCCTTGGGCAAAGCTCGAAGGTCATACAATGCGCAAAGCATGTGTGCGACAAGGAACCGTACACGTTCGTCTTCACGCTTCCTGCAGACACACACAAGGACACGTCACAAACGCTCTGAAAAGAAAGCACTGAAAAGGTAAGACGAATGGGAGAGTATTCACCAAGTAGACTCAAACCCACGGCTGGTTCCATGGGTACGCCGGCACCTGGGACACTTTTTGTTTTTCGAAGAACTATCTTTGATATTTTTCGAAAGCCTAAAAGCCTGAAACCTCCTGAAAGTTTGCAGCTTGCTTTGTTTTTGATTTTGGTTATGGTGGCGATGGCGATGCGGCGACGTTCGCTGGTTCCGACGACAGTGGTTACGACGAAACTCATTTGACGCAACGTAAATGTTGCTGTTTTAGTCAACGTACATTAGAACTTTTAAACGTAAAAAGTTTTGTTTTAACATTTATCTAATTCTTTTTAATGAACTATGTTGGTTGTGTACTAAACTAAAGCTATGCCTGTCTCAGCTTCGTTGCGTACTAAACTGCAGCTTGGCCTGTCTCGGCCTTCGTTTTATTTCAACATGGTGGTGACAAACCTTCGCGCTATGTCGTGCTCAACCTATTTGATCTGCATTGGTTGTCCTGTTACCCACCTCCTGCAATCCATATCAGCCGCAAGCATGCTGTCTAATTATTGTGTGCCCGCCGGAAGGAATATCCAGTCTTCTCGGAAGCAAGGCTGCAACTAGGGCTGCTCGGATCGTGGCTTGGACGTCGTCGGCTCCCACGAACCGCGTCCGCGAGCCTCAAGTCGCTTGCTTGGTTCCTTTACGTTTCCGGCGATGAATCCAACAGCCTTGTCCTCATCTCTACACGACCTAGCTGGTGAAAAACAATCTACGACAACGCGGCGTCTTTGTAATGCAATTACTACGATCAGTGGCTCTTAAAACCTCAGTGGTCCCCCTTCAATTGTGAGCTGTGTGTGTGTGTGTGTGTGTAGGCGTTGTAAAGAGAGCTCTTCGGTATGAACGCTCTTACCTTCACAGCGTGCAAACTCTTCGAATGGTTATTCAACGGGCGGCGCTGCGAGACGCGAGCCTTCGGCGTTGCTTCAACTCGCAGTGTGGTTCTCAAAATGGGCACATATACTCCTGTCCGTACATAGCGTGCAGAGCTGTCAAAGGTACTGAAGTGATGCGCATGAAAATACAGAAAAAAATGTGTTCCTCCGCGTGTTTCGTGGACGAGTGGTACAAGGCGCTGCTCTGGCGATACCGACGTCTCGGAGACAGTGGTTCGAATCCACTAGACACGCGATTTTTTTTTTTTAGACGTACGTTTTGTGCAAGATTGTGCGCATTGCCGAACTGCATATTTCAATTCCTCTTTTCTTCTTGCTTTTTATTTATAAGTCGCCGAGAGGCCACATTTCTACCACCTGCCCTGCCGCTTTGCAAGTGTTATTTGCCTCCAACACCGAGTTATATTTTTCTTTCGTGCAGCGTGGAATGAGGAATCGCACTGATAGCAGCCTTGTCCCAAAATTTATAATAGGACGTTAATCGACAATGGTTGTGGCCTGTACAGTTTATTTTGAAATAGCTGTCAAGGGTAGGAATCCCCCTCTCGGTGTACTTGCGGTGCACCTTCAGGCGAATGGCGTTGTGTGTGAATTCGGCATGCTTGACGGTCCCCGTGCTCAAAACTTCTACTATGCGAGGTCTTCGCTTCGAGGATGCCACCTTGCCAGATAGACACTGAGCCTTGTACTTCGCGACAGTACGGGCTCACACTCCGGTGTCGTTACTGACCGTCTCCAGGACTTCACGACCGACTTCTCCGGGAAACGCATTCTTGCACTCCCGTACACATTGGCGATCACCTGCTTGCAATCTTTCAAGGTCTTCGCACAACGAATCTTCGAAAATATCCGAGCAGGAGAGGTACTTGAGCTTGCGGCGTAAGACGCCATCTTTTCCAAAGCAGCCAGTGCCACACAACCCGAAAACCCGCAGCGGCTGTTGCACGGACGAAAACGAAAACAATATAAGGTAGTTTACATTATCTTTTCCTTTTTATTGAAAAACATTTGTGCTTCGTCGAAATCATAACGCCACTATCAGTTACAAGCTCCAAGGAGACACATTTTTTTACCTTTTTTAAAAAAGTTTTTGCAGCCGATGCACTATTTTATGCGGTGAACGTAGACACGGTCGGCGATGCAAACTGGTGCGCTAGCTTCGACTGCGTTGCACGCTATGTATGAAACGGAGTATAGTCATGAATAAGCTGCTGCACCTTCACTTACTCCCAGAGACGCACCCCACGACAGTTCTAGAATTATGTAAAATGCAGACGCAGGATTCGGTTTAGAATAATACGCACGACGCGAAACTTGTTGGATCTCGTATAAAACGAATTCTTAAAACGAGTACTCGCAGGTGTAGCTATGTAAACATACGTGTTTTTTTTTTTACATTTATTATTGAGAAAAATGAATGCCGACGAAACTTTGTGCATACTTTTTTTTTCTTTCTTTTTTAATTTTTTTTTGGCACAATTATTATTGAAAAAAAAAATGTTGTCGACGAAGCTTTGAACTAAATGGTATGGGACTCCCTTTTTAGAGGTGCATAGGGAAACGGCGGGGCTTGGGTTGCCGGCTGGACGCCGCGAAGCAGCGTTTACGGGGGGATGGGTGGTTAATATGTGTGTAATGAGCAGCCACAGACTGTCGGAGACTGTTGGCCCAGACTTTATCCGACTTGCCTTTTAGGCGGATTCCTCAAAATCGATTACTGTAAACGACTGAATTTTCGCAAGGACCTAATTTTCACGGATTTCGCGAATCGCCTAAAAACGCGAAAAATACATCCCCCGAACAATTCGGGCAATATGTGAACGCTACGGAAGCTACACTCGATTTGCGAAAATTAGAACCCGCGAATAATTTCAAATTTTCAGCTTTGGCCCGATTCGCGAAAATTTGAGCCCGCGAAAATTATGTCGTTTACAGTATATTTTTTGCAGGCAAATTGCGAAAATTACAAATTCGGACATACATTTTTTTGTGTTGCTAAATCTTGCCTGAACATTTAATTACATTTTGTGAATGTCGAGTAGTACCCAGTTTGCTAAACATTGTGCCTCTGGCATCTGTTTTTTTTTCGGTAGGGCAAATGCTGCTGACCAGTGACTCCCGTTGAGAAGGGGAAGAGTCAAAACAGAGTCACACGAATCATTGACTCTCTATGAGAGTCGTGAAGTGTCAAAGGGAGTCATGGAAGGCAGCGAAGAGAGTCATGAAAGCAGCGACTCCCTTTGGACTCATTTTTTTAAGAGTGAAGAGTCAAAACAGTGTCACACGAATCATTGACTCTCTAAGAGAGTCGTGAAGTGTCAAAGGGAGTCATGGAAGCAGCGACTCCCTTTGGACTCCTTTTTTTTAAGAGTGTAAACTACAAGTTCAAAGTGTGCGCTGTGACGTTGTATAAGCAGACTTGTGCTCGTTACTTGAAAAATGCAATGGACTACATTTGCAAATTACCGAGCCTCAAATGTAATGGGTTACCGTTACAAATGACTTTCGCTGAAAAGTAACGGATTATTTTACTCGTTACAATACAAAATACTTTCACGTTAGTTTTTTCCATACACCTATTCAGAAAACAAAAACAATTTTGATATAATTCAAAAATGTTCTGCAACACTACATTTCATTTCTCATACACCCGTACTATGGTAGTCATACGCCCGTTTTATTTCTCATACGCCCGTATTATGATTGAAGAAATAAAATATTTAAGTTAAGAAAAAGAGTGTAGGTGCACTCCGTTGACCTGTAAGCTGAGAAGGCACCGAAAGCTGTAGCCACACCCGCCATCCCGCTAGCTACGGCCTCCGGAAATGATCCCTGGAATTGTGCAGACAAAGTTAGCGGTGCGCATGCTCAGTGGCAGCGTCTACCTCCGCTACGAGATACGCAGCTAAATAAGCGATTTACGAAAGCTGCCTTTTGACTCGGGTGTTTCGCCTGTTATTCACAAGAAAAGAAAAACTTGGTTCTAACGTTACAATGTATTGCCAATGCAGAAGGTAGGTGTCCCAGCTTACCTTGATGTGTTTCCGTAGATTAGAGTTTGTTGTTCTTGCTGATGACAATGTGTGTTTTTTTTTTGTCAAGAACTGTGTGCACTAAAACTCTAGGTTTCCGTTCTCCTTAAAGGGATGGTGAACCGAAATTTGGATTTCACAAAAACAATGCAGGAGATGTAGGCGGGACGCTACAATCCTTACAACACCACTCGTAAGGCGATATCTTGAATGGACGACCGTATTTTGAAAAAAAGAGGTCGAGATTGAACAAGGCCGACGAGGCGCGTGAAGTCAAGATACCTAGTTTCCTCCTCTCTTCGCTTCGCTCCCTCAAGGCGTCGAGGCGGCGAAGACGCGAGGCCGTTCCCTCTCCTTCTCGGAGAAACATGACGTCAACAAACCTGTCAAATGAGCCTCCTTTTCTTGAAAATACGGTCATCCGTTTGAGATATCGCTGTATGAGTGATGTTTTGGTGTTTGGAGCATCCCGTTGCACGCTTTTGCCGCGTGTTTTGTGGAATCCAGATTTCGGTTCAGCATCCCTTTAACGCCCTAAATTTTCAACTTCTCATTCAGAGATGACCATAGAGAAGATGGACACCCCATGACCGGAAACTTGACCTGTCAGAGAAACAGCGGCGGTTACGGATTGTCAATCGTTCATCGGTTCTCACTTTCAGACTAATAGTCATGGAGGCCAGCGGTGGGAAGGGCATAGAGTGCAAGAGAAGCGGTGGCCATCGGTCTCACAAAACAATAGAGGATCACACCACTTTTACGCGTACTCTCTATCTTTCTGTCAGCACTCTTTAGATGGCTTAAACCCTCCCCCCCTTATGTTGCCATACTGTAAAGTGTGGACTAGACTCAACCACCATGCCCAGAAAAGTAATCCAAAAGAAGTATCGTTCGTACCCTCGAAGACGATGCTCTTAGCCTTGCGCAGGGAGCATTTCAGCCTTGACTCAAGAGCGTGCTATAATACAGTAGTGCACATCAAAGGCAACGAGAATTCGACCCCCTCGCGCGAGGCTACTTCGTCTTTTACGCGAGTTGTGAACCCGCGAATCGAGCGGGTACGGAAGCGCGTTTGATGTCTGTGAAGGTAGCGGAAGACGTCAGAGAAGTTGGAAAAGGTAAAACTGTGTTAAAGACAAAAACAATAAACACGAAGAGCTTTCTCCTTCCCGGTGGAAAAAGAAAAACACGATGGAAGGCGACGGAGAACCTACTCGGCGTTGTCTTTTTTTATCTTTGTCTTTGGTATATTTGTACATGCTTTGTCCGTTTTTTAGTGGTTCTAGTGACCGATCATACGAAAAATCGTGTATTCTTTTCGGCCATTCTCCCCTTTTTGATGTTTTTATTGTGTTTAACGTGCTCTCTTTTTGTTGCTGAATGTTCTGCTCGTATTGCAGCAGTTACTGTATTATGCTCATATTTTAACAAGTAACGAGTTATTAAAGTAATCCGTTACCAATATTTTGTAACGAAATTACATTACAAATTACTTCCGAAAAAAAAGGTGTCGTGGCAATTGCAACTTTACTTAGAAAAGTAACAGATTACAAGTAATCCGTTACTTGTAACGGATTAGTTTCTAAGTCTGCAAACGATAATGTGAAGACCTAACCACGAAATCTGCACGGGTCCTTAACTCGTTGCGAGGCGTCTGCCTTCTTTCGACAACCTACTGCAACCATCATAGAGAGGATTTGAATGCGTCTCTGCCCTTCCGTGAGGTTAGTTCAAGTCAGCGAGGGCTTAAGAAATAAAAAAAATTAGAGTAAAGACGCAGGCGAGCTGGTGACGGGTCAAAGTAAAAAAAAAAACGCACAAGCAAGGAGCTAAACAGGACAAGAACAACACCCTCTCAGCACCAGCACAACAGGGTGATTTCGGATAAGATCGAACAGGGGGTGGCTGGTTAACCTTTTTAATTTGCTTTATAATGTTATATGTTATTTCTCGATGTCCGAAAAAAAAATCAGAATTATTTTCACCGAGAAAAAAAAATTGTCGGACGCGAAAAATCGTATATCCAATAGAGGTGGAAAGTCGCATCTGCTTGCGTAGCCGGAGGGGTCACCTTTGGTGATTAATAACTGAAGTTATACTTCTTAGGTGAGTTTCATAATTTTTTAGTAAAATATAAATGTACTTAGCAATACGAAAAAAATAGTGTTTTTGTTTAATATGTTTTAAAAAATATATAAAAAAAACCTCGATTTCGGCTGCTTGACCGTTTTTACCCCAACTTTGCAGGCCTGTATCTCAGGAAATAAATTAGTTAGAAACGTCATATTTTAATTAAATACTTCACTTTAAAATAGAAATAAATTCTTTAAAGTTCAAATTTATTAAGGTGCGGGTTTGGGAGATTTTGGCAAGCAAACACGAGACAAGCACCAAAATAAAAATATTTTAAGGGCGATTTAAAAAAAAAAAAAAAAAACGTTCTCGAATTTTTTTAAACTCAGACCAGTTATTCTACTCTATTGAGAAGGTTAATATTCATTAAAACCATGTTGCATTATATTGATGGTGTAATAGATACAGCTCCTCTACCGAGCCTCTTCTCCGAAGCTTGGCACGGGGTGTCCCTGTGGTGCGACACAGTTATTGCGACTTCCTATTTTGAGAGAAAGGTACTTTTTTTATTCATTCGAGTATAGCAAGTAATAGCTTGTCACATCTTTGGTACGTTACAATAAATTGGACATTAAATAGAATAAATTACACATCAAATACAACACAGTTCTGCCTTCATAGGTTTCAAAATAGACAGATTTTGATGCAAACATTTTCTGACGGTGTGCACTTAGAGTTTCTTCCAAGGGGACCCGACAGTCCGTGCCACTTGCAAGTCACAGATCGAAGCTTCTGGTGTTTTCATAGCCACACATGCCACGACTGAATACCAGGAAAGGCGCGCACTCCCACCCACTCTTCATTTTTCCGTTCACGGAATTCAACAACCTCATCTTTGTCCAAAAGTGTGAAATTCACTCCTTTTAGTTTTTGCGAAAGACTGTTCACCATGCATTTTGCAGACTGAATGGCCTTTCCTGGGAGCTGTCTCAAGTTGTGAAGCGTTGCTTGGTGTTTGACGAGTCCTCCAACTCCGTCACACGCGTTTTTTTCATGTCCGGTGGCTGAGAATAAACATCGGTCTTCGCCAAAAACATTTTTTGGGAATTCATGATGTTGGAAGTGATCCTTGAAGTGGCTGCAGGCACCGTCACTTACATAAGTCAAATGAGAGTAAACAGCAAGGTTGTCATCGACCCACTCTCTCACTTTTTGTAGAGCCAGACAGGCATGAGCGGAGTCATGATGCAAGTCGTCACTGATGATGGCAAAACTTTATGTCGACTTTCTAGTCGTCACCACACACGTAAATATTGAGACCCGCTTTTTTTTCCAGTGGTACGCTTTAATCTCGTCAGGAAGGATAACAGTCCAGGTCTCAGCAAAGTCGAAGTGGAAGACAATGTTACCACGCTGAGCGCACTGCTTTACTTCGTAGATAGATGGCTTTGCCTTGCGTCTGTCTGCTATGGTTGTGAATGATCCGCCTTGAGACCGACACACGAAGCTCTTCCAGAAAAGTGACCGGATCTAAAGTCTTTTTCACGAGCTCGCCTGACTCCCATGCTGCCAAAAATATCTCTTCATCCTCGGAAATGTTGAGTTTTTCGAGTGTGAGAGACTGGCCTTTGGGGCAATGATCACATTCACCTAAAAGGCTCTGGCGCGATGGCGGGTTACAAATGAAGCCGAGTTTAATTCCGCTGCGTCGAGTTGCGAGCCAGAAGCGTTCTGTAGAGAGGCGACGCAGAGATTATAGTTTGCACAGTACACACAAACGCATGCTTCTTGCCGTGGATTGCATTTGACCCATCGGGGTCGCAGGGAGTAAAACTTCGTCAGTCCGATGCCGGAGTCGGGATGGTCACTTTTATAAACACGAAACACTTCTCTGATTGACCGTGTCATAAAACGTTTTGGCTTGAACGTTTTCTGGCTATTGCGCACAACGGAAAAGACGTCCTTCTGATTGGGACTCTGCCTAGAACACTCTAGCTCGTCTTTCATGTAGTACTCAACCGCTGCAGATATGTTTTCAGGGCTCACCTTACACCTTGTATAGGGATTGGGCGCATACCACACGCCATGGTCCTCCCTCAGCTTCGGGAACCTATTAATGATGTAGATCGATGCCTCTGGGATGATTTTCTGGACTTCATTTTTTGTCAAGGTTGATGGCAGGAGGGTCAGCAATTGACAGCGTTCCCGGGGAGAGGCTGTGGTCGCAAAGGCACGGCGAATGTTGTCCGCCCACTCGGTGCATGTGGAGCACTTTTGCTCCGACGACCCCGATGCCACGTTTTTATTGTACGCAAGACGGATCCTGGAGCGCATATTCTCAGTCACAACCTGCTCCAACTCCGTCTGTTTCCTCTTTACATAGGCAGGCCTGTCTCGACTTCTTATTTCACTTGGTGGTCTTAGTGGTGACACAAACGGTGAACGTACGCTGCGATTGAGATCTTCGATGGCCTCCTCAGGAGGCATAAAGCTGTCGATGCCCAACTCTGAGCCTGGCAAAGTTATTTGCTTGGTGGAATGCGTAAAGCAATTGTAGCACAGGTAGTCCAGCTTGCTCACTTCCATGGAGCTACCAGACGGGAAAATTCGCTTCAAGCAGTTCACACCGAGCTCATTCACACTGCGAAACTTTCGCTGCATCGGGATCTTCTTTTTGTGCTTTGCAAGGTATTCTGCACAAAACACTCGCTCGGAGCTGTGTTGTCGCCATAACGAGCTCATTGTGAATAAAAAGTCAACACGAAGTAAAGGAACGAAATTGCGGGTTGAAACAGTGGCTGAGCTGGAGTAACGCAGGTTGGCGACAAGTTGAAACAGGGAGGCTCTTTCATTCGAAGCACGCAGTTATACACAGAAGTACACAAACGACTCCCTCAACGAAGCTCCAATCACCGCAAGGAAAGAAAGAAAGAAAGTCTCCAGGCAAAGTAAATAGACAGCGGCGAAATTATTCAGGGTCGAATGCAGATATCTATGTGTCCTGCTGAAAGGCGTCTTTGGGTCACACCGTCACTCGTATCGGATCCCCAAAAGAAACGCCGCCTTTTTGCTATCTGCCCATTACACTACTTCCCACTAATCCCTTTTACTTTGAGGGTTTGTCCACATCCAAACAAATCCTAATCACCGCCGTCCAACTTGGCGGCAACGTTCATTGTTTCCCAACATTTCGGTAGACCCCAGGTGGAGGACGAAAAGGGCAACACACACAACGATCTCCAACTCAGCGTCGAAAGATTGTTGTCTCTTCCAGTTTATTAGGAAGCCCCAACCACCGACCTTCAGACACCCGATGGATAGCCCCGCCTCCCCCCCCCCCCCCGCTCCCCCCCGCTCCGCCCCCCCTCTTTCCTGGCTCTCCACATGCCTACACGCCCATCACTAAGCAAGCCGGCCAACCCCATTCCCTCCCCCGTCCCCAAAACAGTTTTCCGACTGACACAGGCAGCCTAAACTCCTTCCCCACCTCCCAACTTGCCCTTCCAAGGACATACCAACACCGGATATCTGTAAATAATTAACTCTCTCTGTGACAACAACAACACAATTTTGTATGCTTTAGTTTTTGTTTTTGTTTTTTCCCTCACTTTACGGTTTTTTACACTTCACGGCACGGAAGGAAAAAAAAAACAAAAAAAACCGAAATGTTTAACCAAATTGACATTCAAGCAAACTTATGCTGAACCTCCTGCGTCCACAAAACCAAGCAACACCCTACATAATACCGGCCAAAGAGTGGATGAATAGAACCCGAAGGTTCACTTCAAACACATAAATGTCGAAAATATTTTTTTTTTCTTTTTTTCACAAAATAACATGTTGCAATCATTGCGTCGCAACAGAGGGACACCCCGTGCCGAGCTTCGGATAAGAGTCTCGGTAGAGGAGCTGTATCTATTACACCATCAATATGATGCAACATGTTTCTTAATGGATATTAACCGCCAAATAGAGTAGAATGACTGGGTAGATTTTAAAAAAAATAGGGAACGTTTTTTGTTTGTTTTAGGCTGCCCTTAGAAATATTTTTATTTGGGTGCTTGTCTCGTGTTTGCTTGTCAAAATCTCCCCAACCCACGCATGTATAGATTTTAGTTTTATTTAATTTACTTCCATTTATAAGTAGTGTATTGAATTAAAATATGACTTTTCTGACTAAATTATTTCCTAAGATACGGGCCTGCAATGTTGGGGGAAAACAGTCAAACAGCCAAAATTGACGTTTTTAATATTTTTTTTAAAACATAATAAACAATAACAATATTTCGTTCGTACTGCTAAGTACACATAGATTGTGCCCAAAAATTGTGAAACTCACCTAAGAAGTATAACTTCCGTTATTAATCACCAAATTGGACCCCTCCGGCTACGCAAGCAAATAAGACTTTCCATCTCTACGTGATGTACGATTTTTCGCGTAGGACAATTTTTTTTTCTGGGTGAAAGTAATCCTGATTTTGTTTATTTTGGACATCGGGAAATAACATATACAATTATGAAGGAAATTAAAAAGGTCGACCACCCACCCTCTGTTCGATCTTACCTAAAATCACCCAACAATGGTTTAATTTGACGCAGTTTTCCTTCTCTTCACATATCACGAGCACAACCTCTGGCCATTGGCAGGCACCACATTTGTTTGAGACCTTAAAATGTGGTGCCGGCCGATGGCCAGGGGTTGTGCTCGTGACATGAGCAGAGAAAAAGTAAGACTTTGTCAAATTAAATCATTCTTCAGCTGGTTCTGTGACGGTGTTATTCTTGTCCATTTTAGTTCCTTGTCTATGGGTTTTTCTACTATAGCTAAAGAAGTGCAGGACGTGGCTTCTAATGTTCACGCCTTTTGTTTCGTGATTCTGTCTTTGGCATTCTTATGGGCTCAATATTGCCACGCGCATCGGCGAGCAAGCGCGTGCGTGGCCGAGTGGTTACCGCGCTTGACTTCCGCGCGGAAGGTGTATATATATAATATTATAGGTTCGATTCCAGTCAGTGGACTGTCCTTTTATTTATTGTTTCAACTTGGCCTTCTCGTAAGTTCGAGAACATTCTCGTCTGATCAAGTTTCGTATGTTCTACGCACCGAAAGTTCTACATCGAATGATCCAGAAACCTACGAGGGTACATAAGGGACTCCGCAAGGCGAGCAGAGTCAGTCTCGCCCCAGCGTTTGATGACGCTGTTACGCCGACTTCGACGCTCGCGACGCTCTGATATTATATTCTATTCCCTTTTTGTTTTGGGCACAAGTTCGCCCCATTAAAAGTGTATTTCTTCTTGTTTATTTATTGTACTTTTGGTCACTACCCGTGACATTTTGGTGGAGGTGCTGGGTAGCAAAAGTCACAATTCCGGGTGTAAGCCTTGAATGCGGCGATATAATTGGGTCCTGGTAGTGCCGTCGTCGGGTCGTCATGGGCTTGCTGTCGGACTTGCACTGCGGGCCCTCGGAGGGGAACGCTGCAGGTACATGCGGTACCCCGCACCTTCACCAAAATGCCACGGGTAGTGACCAAAAGTACAATAAATAAACAAAAAGAAATACACGTTTAATGGGGTGAACTTGTGCCCAAAACAAAATGGGAATATGAGATAAATGCAGAGCGTCGCGAGCGTCGAAGTCGGCGTAACAGCGGCATTGAACGCTGGGGCGAGACTAACTCCGCTTGCCTCCTCCGGACACTCGATGCTGCCGCAGATAGCTGGATCAGCTGATAATGGCCTCCCGGGCGCGCTTGCTGTCGCGGTAACCCCTAGGCCCCGCACGCGCTTGCTCGCCGGCGGGCGTGCCACGCGCGTCGGCGAACAAGCGCGTGCGTGGCCGAGTGGTTACCGCGCTTGACTGTCGCGCGGAAGGTGTATATATAAATAATATTATTGGTTCGATTCCAGTCAGCGGACTGTCCTTTTATTTATTCTTTCAACTTGGCCTTCTCGTACGTTCGAGAACATTCTCGTCTGATCAAGTTTCGTATGTTCTACACACCGAAAGTTCTACACCTATTGATCCAGAAACCTACGAGGGTACACAAGGGACTTTGCAAGGCGAGCGGAGTCAGTCTCGACCCAGCGTTCGATGCCGCTGTTACGCCGACTTCGACGCTGGCAACGCTCTGCTATTATCTAATATTCCCTTTTTGTTTTGGGTACAAGTTCGCCCCACTAAACGTGTATTTCTTCTTTTTATTTATTGTACTTTTGGTCACTACCCTCGACAATATGATTGGCTGGGGACCAGTAATCAAAGGCAATGAACTCACCAGACCATAGCACGGCTCTAGTTGGCTGCTTGCTTTCGATGGGCCACCTGAACAATTATTATACAGCACACAAAAATTGTCACTCGCAGTGCTGGACTTGCAACTGTTGAATGCTGCTCTTCTCCTTTTTTTTTTCTTTGCGAGTAGTGAATACTTTCTTTTCATTTTATATCGCATAATTCATAATTTATTTTTATTTTTCTATAAGCCGCTTTTCACTTTTTTTGTGGGGGGGGGGGATGAAGCGGTAACGCATTATCCTTTCTGTTATACTTGACTAGACACCGTGGCTCTCCGCAGGAAAGCTTCCTCCTTATGGTGCTGTGCAACTGAAGGGGCACTGACACTGAAGGGGCACTGACACCTTGTCCTTGACTGCTAGGGCTTGCAGCATTTCACGCTCGAGTTGGTTTGTGTTTCTTCCCACAATACCAACTTCGTGTAGTTTTGCTTCACATTCGCATGTACGGCAGTGAGCTGCTAAGTGTCCTGCTGCTGTTAAAGGGGCACTAAAGTCATTCCTGAAAAAGGCCGTTTTTGATCTTATGTTGTTTAAATTGTGTTGCTTCCCACAGATACGAAGTCCTAAATGACAAAACTAGTTATTCATCTCAGGGTAGTTGAAAAACATGTGGACTTTTTTTCTGGCGGACTACATTGCGTAGACCAATGAAAGCCTTACAACACGCGCAGATTTCAAATGATTTTATTATAACTTGTTTCGAAGAGAGTCTAATAGGTACACATTTAGATAAGACTTGTCTTTTTCTCCGCGGGCGAAGCCATCGCTTGCAACTCGCCGACAAGCGCCCTTCGTCGACCACTTCACTCGCAAGAAAAGACTTTCCAAGAAGGGCGTGGGGCGATCTTTGAACACGCTTTTAACGAGGAAATAAGCTACGCGTGATTGTGATTTCAGGTTTGTTGGGACGCTTGGCGTCTAGATTGAGTTGCCACCACAAAAGGACGATCTCAGAATCTACTTTAGTGCCAATTTCAGGCTCGAAAAGATGCGGAATGTTCTCTTGCTCGATCGTTTATACAGCGTCCTGTTTGGCCTATATAACATATACCACACGTCATGGGGAATCTCATAGATGAACTCTTTTTGAAATGGGGCGTACTTCGTCTCCTGTGCTACGTCACATTGTTTTTCGAGTGTGTTTTGTGCCTGGTTCATCTTGCCACACATGGAAGATGCCTTGTTCGCCGCGGTACACTCAACGTGTACCCCTTGCCGTCTTGCTATCTTCTTTAGCCTGTTGGTAATGTCATGATGATACGGCGCTACAACAAGCGGGCTTCCAGACTTCTTTTTTGTTTGTTGTACGTTTTCCGGACCGCGCTTCAGGTTCTTGCTGATATTTTTGCACTTTGATATCAGAAGTGTGTTCAAATAGTCAGCTTCAAGTAACCTAGATATTTGTATGTCGAAACGTCTCCCTACTTGGTGTGCACATGACTTTTTTAAGGCGGATGTTTGTGCTGTATGGCGATCTCTCGTATTACGTTTTTTGAATGTTCGGAGTCGAACGGTAAAAACCATTTGCAGGAACGAGCTTGATACATCCAACTCGCAAAGAGGAAAAGAAAAAGAGGAGCATTAAACAATTGCAAGTCCAGCAGTGTGACTGTTTTTTTTTTTGTTTGTTGTGTAAGCTTTGCTCAGCATGTCCATCTAAAAAACTCATCTGATCCCACGTCTGTTAATCTTTCAATGACTGTAGTTGAAGGTTCGGGCTAGAGTGCCTTCATGTGTGCTTCGCATAGAGTGATGCCAAATGCCTGTTTCCCTTTCCCACACCCTCTTCCACCGCCATGTCGTTCCTCATTGCTTCCCCGTGCGCCGGAAAGTGGCCTTAGTGTCCTTCGGACCTCCCATCCGAGGGGAAAAATGCTAATACTCCCTCCGTGGGTTCCAGAACGCTGCTCCGGAATTGTGAGATAAGGTGCTTGTTTCCGGGAGGGTTATAAGCCCCACGAATTATCGCCGAGAACCAAAATGGCTGCTGGGTTGTCGGCGAGTGGTGTTACAAAGGGTGGCATCACCCTAGCAAAGCGCGCATGAAGGCTCCCTAGTTCGGGCGACCCGACTCCTGATTTATGAGAGTTTCTTGAGACATCACACCGTAATCCGAATGTCATGACCCCACTTCATGGGCAGCACTCAGAAAGATGTTTTAGTATTCTGCAAACACGACTAGCGTATTTCTGTTGCAGATGTTCCGAAAATTGATCGATCATGAGATGTCGTATTCTAGCAGTCGGCCCGGCCTAGTTGTTTTGGGTATCAGGCAGTATGAGGCCATACAAGTTCAATACTACAATCGGCTGTTTGATTTTATCAAGTAAGTCGACCTGCACTGGTGTGTGAGAGGTGTTGGTGAATTTTTATTCTTGTGTCTCAATCGTCGTAATATTTACGTAATCCAGCATTTTGAAAGTAAATCAATTCCTTTTGGCGCGAGCGATTCCTTTGTGACGAAGTGGTTAGGAGAGGATCGGCAGGCTTTGCAATCTTGCCTTAGAAGCACTAGAGTGATGCACAGCGCATTTAAGGCACGAGCAGGCAATGCGCAACAAAATTGATCATTATTTGTCATCACATCAGGATATTTTATTGTTACTTGTACAATATAAACTTTATTATCCTATATTAATAAAAACAAAAACTTACGTGAATGACGTTTGAAAAAAAAAACGTTAAAAGATATATAGTTTTAGTTGAATTTGTTGGCCAGAAATTTATATAGAAAAAAAAATCGATCTGTTAGGAAAGCATTCACGCGATTGTTATGCAGATTTATTGATATTGCATTTTAGGAACGAAAACTGTAAGCTTCTTCACCCCTGATAAAATTGTTCAGTTATTAGTTTGGAGAGTTGTTCAAAGTATGTTTCAAATACTGTCGGTAAAACACCCAAGATTTTCATATGTATTTTTCTAGGTGTATTAAACCAGGTGATGTAAACAATAACGACAACCCATAAATCTATTTTAAATTTGTATAAAAATCTGGCGATATTTATTAGGCATATCAAACAATAATTTTTTTTTAAATATTATATCTCCGCAAATTTTAGGCACGTGTTAAAAAATGAAAGTACCTCGGAGTATATTTGTCATCAAATTTAATATAGAACAAGAATATAGATAACTATGTAGCCAAAGCTACTAAAATCAGTTGTTTTATACGGAAAAAATGCTCCGCGCAGCGTGAAACAAACATTCTAGTTTCTTTTATAAAACCAGCATTAGATTACGTTTGTGTTATTTAGAACCTACCTCAAAGTTACTTTGTGCACATGTTAGGTCGAAGTTGAAAACAAGAGCTGAGATTTTCGATAAGCGACTACAGCCCTATTCAAGCTGCATTGAAATGGAACACAGACTATGTTGGAACCTTCTTGAGCAAAGAAAGTGCTTACGATTGAACTTGTTAGCAGTATATACCATGACATACAGGTATCGTGAAAGGCACTTACATCCCAGCACCGCGTCAGGTGTCATTAAAGAAGGATCATCCTAAAAAAATAAAAAACAAATGTGGTTATCATGCCGTGTTTTTTTTCCGTTTGTTTTCTTAAAACGATCTGTGATTAGAATATATTGGCGAAAGAAGCTCTTATACTGCCGATGCTGATGGTTTTTGAGATATATCACAGAAATTCCTTATATAGTGAATTGTGCTCTTTCGGTTGTACATGTGCATATACCTTCGATGTTTTCACTCTCGTACCCTGCATTATGCTTAAAGGCACAGCAGGTATACATGTAAATATATGAATCAATCAATTGCTCTACTCTTTATACTGCTGTGTACATTAGAGTGTACTTTTGAAGGGGGACAAGCTTGATCACAGTCAATTAGTGATATAAACAATTATATTAAAAAAAAAATTACTGATTTAAAAATGTGATTAAATTATACACACATTGCGAAATTTATAACAAAGTTCGGAAGGCTATTCCTTTGGTCTGAATGTTGTAAAAATATTTAAAACATGTATATTGTCTCTCTCTATTTTTAAATCATTTTAATGCGCACACTTTTGCGTGATCGTTGATTAAAGGTTCTCGGGTATATAAATGACTAGAATCTTGTTCTATTGGTTTAAAATTACAATTTGAAGTGGGCGAGCTACGTCTGGCAAGTAATACCGCATGGATACATTGCTTTAGGGCCCCGCAGGAATTGTGTGTGTTCACAAATGGAATGTTTGAGAGTAACTCACAGGGATAACCTTGGATTCTTGAAGGTTTTAGTTGTGACCTTTTGGTTAGGTCCCAATAAAAAGATAACGTTTTTGATGTGCGTGTTGACTTCTTAGTGCCAGTGTCAGCTTCAGTTTGTTCAAATATTTAATGTTGTCAGTGTTCAACGTTTTCGAGCATATTATTCATAATCTTATACTATATTTATGCTACGTTTGAGTTAACATTGGCTTCATTTTCAATTTTTTTTCTCACCCAATTTACAAGGTATCCAGTTCACCAAAGCGGTTAAATTATTATTATAATTCGACGTGAAATTTTTAAATATATAATTGCAGATACTTAATAAATATTAAGAAATGTTAGGGAGGGTGAACAATTTTCTAAATTAAGAAATGTTTTCTGTAATTGTGAAACCCAAAGACAAAAAAGACAAAGGAACACGTAAAAAACAGCATTCAAAATATGATTTGTTGAGTCAGTACCCGAGAGGTCATATCATTCACCGAATGTCAATACGATAGGTGCGTGGCACGCTATAATAAAGTCGATTCTCGGACAGGTCTGTGCTCCATGAATTGAAGTTATTCGAGCATTAAATTCTTAGAGCAGTGCGTCTATATTGATGAAAAGGTCAAGTTTGTTGCCATTGGGTACAAACATTGGGTTTTAGTCATCTGCAGTCTGTCTTAAATCTCGCTCAAGCTCATCAATCACGAATATGGTATTGCTTGTTTTCTGGTTACGATAGCTTCAAAATAAGCTGCGCGTCATAGTAACGAAGTTTGAATCACCTTGTTGACTGAACCCCTTGTTGCAAAATATCCGAAGCTTTATTTTAAATCGCCAGAAACGCTTTTCCGTCCAACAATATTACCAGAGCTTCCTCGCAGCCTTTCTATAGAGTGTGCTTCCGAGTGATAATCGTGCGCATGAAAAGTATAAATAAAACAACAAACTAAATGCTGTGAAACTTTTCATGAAGATGTGTTTTTTGGTGGTGCATTAATTATGCTCGAATTTAATGAGTGTAGTTTACATAAAATAACATTGAAGTCAAACATTTGTTATGCATAGGCAGAACAACAGTAAAAAAAAATCTGGTTGACGCTGCTGATCCCAGACGGACCAACATAAAGCAAAAACGTGAAAGCTTCTTTGAAGTGAATAACCATAAAAGCTCCAACAGACGTGAGCATCGGTATCATCATCTGTGAATAGCAGCATCAACCATATGGTTTGTTTCCTTTTTCCCTTTTGCAAAGGGAAGAAAAAAAAATTGTTCAGGTTGAAATTGTTTTCCTGAAACCCTCACTCATGAAACTTGAGCATTATAGATGTACCACCTAAAGACTCCTTCGGAAAAGGTTTGAATGCACTCATTTATTGGTTTAATTGCAGTAGTTTGTTTTTTGCCAGAATAAAAGGCCCAAAACTCTCTAAAGTTCAAGAGGTCAACTTTTTATATAAATTGCCATTTGAAACTGTTCTGCGATACCCAACAAGATTCTGACGCTCGCAAAAAAAAAAAAAAATCGATAGTAGATTGTCGGCGCTCAAATTGTGGTTTTCTAAGTGGATCTACTCTTCAAAAAGCATGAGTTTGGACGCATAGTATGGTGAATTCACTAATCTATTCCCTTCAACAGGGCCTTTCCTGTGGACGTCGTAATCATGAGAACCGATATTGGCCGGCGTGGAAACATGCCCAAATGCATTCTCACCGGTCCCTCTGTCTACGATGAGTATGTAAACGGTCAACTTTCATTGGTTAGTGACAACTGCCGCCTTCGGGGTTTTGCTTCCATTTCAAGTACAATTCGAAGCGCCACCAGGTGTGGCGGTCCGTCCATCGGTCCAAGGTCGGTACCGACGAGCGCACCATAGTTACTCGTCGGCACGAGCTGAACAGCACAAAAGTAAAGTAAAAGGTATTCACCTCAGCGGGAGCCGTTCGTATTATATCTTCAGTCCTCTACTTCGAACGCGCTACTTCCTTGACTCAACCTCCGACTAAAGCATGAACGGCACGCCCGCAGATGACAAAAAAGATGCCTTCTGCCAGAAAGAGCTCGTAGAGCAAGCCCGGTCAGAACGAGGCAGCTATTTCCAGGCATTCGTGCTAATAGCAGCCAAAGGCTGGTGCGGCGACGATAGACAGCGCAGACTGCAAACAGAAACTACCCTGACGCGAGCGAAAAATTAGGTGGCTTAGGCATTCCGTCAAAGGTAATGAAATTGCAATTGCACTCTGTTAGTTTTTGTTTTGTAACGAGGTAGCTTTTTAAATTGCTTTCTGTCCTGCTAGAATCTTTTATTAATACGCACATCTGTACATTAGAGTGTACTTTTGAAGGGGGACAAGCTTGATCACAGTCAATTAGTGATATAAACAATTATATTAAAAAAAAATTACTGATTTAAAAATGTGATTAAATTATACACACATTGCGAAATTTATAACAAAGTTCGGAAGGCTATTCCTTTGGTCTGAATGTTATAAAAATATTTAAAACATGTATATTGTCTCTCTCTATTTTTAAATCATTTTAATGCGCACACTTTTGCGTGATCGTTGATTAAAGGTTCTCGGGTATATAAATGACTAGAATCTTGTTCTATTGGTTTAAAATTACAATTTGAAGTGGGCGAGCTACGTCTGGCAAGTAATACCGCATGGATACATTGCTTTAGGGCCCCGCAGGAATTGTGTGTGTTCACAAATGGAATGTTTGAGAGTAACTCACAGGGATAACCTTGGATTCTTGAAGGTTTTAGTTGTGACCTTTTGGTTAGGTCCCAATAAAAAGATAACGTTTTTGATGTGCGTGTTGACTTCTTAGTGCCAGTGTCAGCTTCAGTTTGTTCAAATATTTAATGTTGTCAGTGTTCAACGTTTTCGAGCATATTATTCATAATCTTATACTATATTTATGCTACGTTTGAGTTAACATTGGCTTCATTTTCAATTTTTTTCTCACCCAATTTACAAGGTATCCAGTTCACCAAAGCGGTTAAATTATTATTATAATTCGACGTGAAATTTTTAAATATATAATTGCAGATACTTAATAAATATTAAGAAATGTTAGGGAGGGTGAACAATTTTCTAAATTAAGAAATGTTTTCTGTAATTGTGAAACCCAAAGACAAAAAAGACAAAGGAACACGTAAAAAACAGCATTCAAAATATGATTTGTTGAGTCAGTACCCGAGAGGTCATATCATTCACCGAATGTCAATACGATAGGTGCGTGGCACGCTATAATAAAGTCGATTCTCGGACAGGTCTGTGCTCCATGAATTGAAGTTATTCGAGCATTAAATTCTTAGAGCAGTGCGTCTATATTGATGAAAAGGTCAAGTTTGTTGCCATTGGGTACAAACATTGGGTTTTAGTCATCTGCAGTCTGTCTTAAATCTCGCTCAAGCTCATCAATCACGAATATGGTATTGCTTGTTTTCTGGTTACGATAGCTTCAAAATAAGCTGCGCGTCATAGTAACGAAGTTTGAATCACCTTGTTGACTGAACCCCTTGTTGCAAAATATCCGAAGCTTTATTTTAAATCGCCAGAAACGCTTTTCCGTCCAACAATATTACCAGAGCTTCCTCGCAGCCTTTCTATAGAGTGTGCTTCCGAGTGATAATCGTGCGCATGAAAAGTATAAATAAAACAACAAACTAAATGCTGTGAAACTTTTCATGAAGATGTGTTTTTTGGTGGTGCATTAATTATGCTCGAATTTAATGAGTGTAGTTTACATAAAATAACATTGAAGTCAAACATTTGTTATGCATAGGCAGAACAACAGTAAAAAAAAATCTGGTTGACGCTGCTGATCCCAGACGGACCAACATAAAGCAAAAACGTGAAAGCTTCTTTGAAGTGAATAACCATAAAAGCTCCAACAGACGTGAGCATCGGTATCATCATCTGTGAATAGCAGCATCAACCATATGGTTTGTTTCCTTTTTCCCTTTTGCAAAGGGAAGAAAAAAAAATTGTTCAGGTTGAAATTGTTTTCCTGAAACCCTCACTCATGAAACTTGAGCATTATAGATGTACCACCTAAAGACTCCTTCGGAAAAGGTTTGAATGCACTCATTTATTGGTTTAATTGCAGTAGTTTGTTTTTTGCCAGAATAAAAGGCCCAAAACTCTCTAAAGTTCAAGAGGTCAACTTTTTATATAAATTGCCATTTGAAACTGTTCTGCGATACCCAACAAGATTCTGACGCTCGCAAAAAAAAAAAAAAATCGATAGTAGATTGTCGGCGCTCAAATTGTGGTTTTCTAAGTGGATCTACTCTTCAAAAAGCATGAGTTTGGACGCATAGTATGGTGAATTCACTAATCTATTCCCTTCAACAGGGCCTTTCCTGTGGACGTCGTAATCATGAGAACCGATATTGGCCGGCGTGGAAACATGCCCAAATGCATTCTCACCGGTCCCTCTGTCTACGATGAGTATGTAAACGGTCAACTTTCATTGGTTAGTGACAACTGCCGCCTTCGGGGTTTTGCTTCCATTTCAAGTACAATTCGAAGCGCCACCAGGTGTGGCGGTCCGTCCATCGGTCCAAGGTCGGTACCGACGAGCGCACCATAGTTACTCGTCGGCACGAGCTGAACAGCACAAAAGTAAAGTAAAAGGTATTCACCTCAGCGGGAGCCGTTCGTATTATATCTTCAGTCCTCTACTTCGAACGCGCTACTTCCTTGACTCAACCTCCGACTAAAGCATGAACGGCACGCCCGCAGATGACAAAAAAGATGCCTTCTGCCAGAAAGAGCTCGTAGAGCAAGCCCGGTCAGAACGAGGCAGCTATTTCCAGGCATTCGTGCTAATAGCAGCCAAAGGCTGGTGCGGCGACGATAGACAGCGCAGACTGCAAACAGAAACTACCCTGACGCGAGCGAAAAATTAGGTGGCTTAGGCATTCCGTCAAAGGTAATGAAATTGCAATTGCACTCTGTTAGTTTTTGTTTTGTAACGAGGTAGCTTTTTAAATTGCTTTCTGTCCTGCTAGAATCTTTTATTAATACGCACATCTGTAAGCATGCGTACGTTTAAAATCTAGAAGATCGCGTTACCTATTCAGATGTCGAAATATAGATATATCTTGGGGACATGCGCAGTATTTATTGAAAAGCGTTTTGCCAGATTATATTATTTGTTTATTTTACACATATATATTCGTTTTAGGTACCACACAAAGGAGGCCGGGTTTAAAAGCAAGTTGACAATTCAATCAAGAAATCAGACAAACAATATTAGAATATCAGGCAACGCGCATACCATTTGGACAGTAAAAGTTTTAGAGTCCTTAACTCAATCCGAAGTCTCATCAGTTTGATTAAAAGGGCACTAGCTACTTTATAAAATTTAGTGATGATAGTTTAGGTGACAATCTCAATTGGTAATATATTCCATTCCGCTACTGTAAAGCGAGCGGTAGATGGAATCAACAGAATACAAAGATGAAGAATGATTGAATTTGATCTTACTCATAATGTCGACTTTGGCTGGAACCAAGTTAGGAGGCTTCAGAAGAGCCGTTTTGATATAAATAAGGGTTGTCAATATATAAATATATATATATATATATTGTGGAGACGAGAAAACGAACACCTGTTCTCGCGGTGTTCAAGCTCCGACTGCCTCGCGTGCCCGCTACCCCCTCGGTTGTCGGTCGTCTTTATTCTCGTCTTTTTCCGTTCCCCACACATTCCCCCCTTCGGGGGAAGGGAGCGTTTGGTTACAACACTCTAGTTTGATTTTGATGGCAGCGATGGCCGCCTGCAGGAAGCGGTCGCCCTCCTTGAAGAGGAAGTGGTCGTCGATGAGCTGCTGCTGCGTCTTCTTGCCCATGCCGGTCAGTGGGTAGTAGGTGGCCTTCAGCTCGGCCTCCAGCATGCGCAGAGTCGAGCTCACTTTCTCCTCCATCTCACGGTACTGGACCTCCGTCAGGTACGGGTTGAAAGGGTAGCCCTGCAACGAGCGTCCGCAGCGCACGCCGGTTGTAATGACGAACTGGTCGTCGGGGGTCCACGTTGACAAAGGTGCTGAGGTCTCCGAAGTCCGTGAGCGGGTGCTTGTCGGTCGCCTTGAAGCCGCCGTGGTAGTCCTCGATCACCGGGTTGAACAGGCCGGCGAATAGCGTGTACGACTCGGCATCCGTGGCGCACAGGCCGACGTCGCTGTCGAGGTTCTCCATGCCGGACTGTGATGTCGACCAAGGTGGCTCCCATGGCGGTTTTGCGAGTCTTGAGCTTTTCGAAGATGAACGGAGGACCGTACAATAGTACTGGGACTTCGAACGGTACCTGACGTGCGGTCCAAAGGACCTTTGAAAAGGCGCAAATCGGAGAGCTTGGGGCGGCGCGACGGCTGGCAGGAAGGACGGTGGAAGGAGACTCTGGCTTTTTGCACTCTGAGCTTCGACTGAAAAGTGTTGACTCTCGACGCCTGCGCTGGAACGGGAGGCGTTCACCGTGGTCCTGGTGTTAACGTCCACTCGGATGCGCGATCCACTCATGGCTACGGCGTTCGCAGAGATGTGCTTGGCTGCTCGAGAAGGACTCTGCCGGCCGCTCCTCTTTCTGCGGCTCTACAGCGACTGTGCCTGTCCGCTGGGATCCACACTCCCGGCGTCCTCGGAATCTTATGGTCTGAGCACGTCCGGTTTCCTATACCGCGTTCGGGGCCGTTGGCTTGCTGAACGAGGCAAGAGGGAGGTGGCAGAGAGGCGGATTAAAACTCGTCAATGATGACATCTTCGTGTGCTGCCTGGTCAGGCGTCCTAAGCCTCAAGGGGCACGATCTCGACACGACGGTGAGCGCCGCTTCGACGTCGGCGGATGTTAGCGGCCGAGTTGCTGCCGATGCGTTGTTCTCTTGTCGTTGGCGACGCTCGGTGTGGAGGGCCCCGTGTATATGACTCTCCCCCGCTATCATGGGCACTTGGCACAGGGCACATAACCCCGCACGCTCTTTGTCGGTGTAGGTCGACGGTATGTCCTGCGCACCGCTCATTCAGGGTGCTTGCCTGCAATGGTACTGGGACGTCGGCCGGCGCCAGTCCTTGTGGAACCTGTGACTGTCGGTCCCAGCGCAGGCGGGAAGCGAACCCCACGAGGCTGTGATACTCCATGATGCACCACGTCGCAGCCTCATGGGTTCGGGGGCGTCGCCGTGGGTGCTGAGGAGGCGGCCGATGGCTGAGGCTGCGGCTGCCGGGGAAGCGCGACCGATGGTAAGACGACCGCCGAGGGGCTGGGTGGCGAGGCCGTGACCACGGTCGGTCTGGCGGCATGGCTGGAGGTAGTCGAGGTAAAGAAGAGGCACAATTAGACAAGATGGAGACGACGTAACTGAACTCTCAACACTCTTCGCCACGTTCAATAAAAGGTTTCAAGTCATTGATGTTAACGGGTCCGACGCGTGCGCCCGTTATGGGGCACCGTAATCGATATGCGAGGCGTGTAATTCGCGTCTCGACCACCAATGGCCCTTCCCATCGTTTGGCGAGTGAAGCGGAAAACCCTTGACTGGCGTTACTGAGTGGGTGAGTACGTCGGAGAACTAGATCTCCGACAGAAAATTCGACGTTTCTCCGGTCTTTATTATATTGGATTCGTTGTCGTGATTGGGCTAGTTCGATATTCCCGCGGGCCATTGTCACTGTATTTCGGATATTATTGCAGAGTCTTTGCGCAAACCATGAGTGTGATTGGCGCGGGCGAACATCTGGCGCAAGCTCTATACTGTGTTCCATGGGTACCTCCCTACTGAAAAAAATTATCTGAATTTATTTCTAATATGCTTATTGGACACCTTTTTCATATCAGAACTTATTATTTCATATCAGTTTCATACTGCATATCAGTTACACTAGGCTAGGTGGCGCTAGGTACCGCCCAATTCATGTGCTACAAAAATATTTTTATTAACTCACGCCACCATGTAGATACATTACGCATACCACTAGCATCAGCTGAACATATACATAGAGTGCCCACACATACACGACAGAGCAAACATGAATGCAACAGCACACCCAATAACTACTTCTGAGTTCTGCGTTTCCGCCTTTTATACAGGTCATTTTGTAAGTACGGAGTTTTTCGGTGACCACCTAAGCAATAAATAATATTCTCAACATGTTGTATTTTTTCAGTAATGTCATACCTCAGAGAGTATTTTGAACGGCTCAGGGTATGAACCTCTTAATAAAAAGTAAACGCTCATGCCGTAGAAATTTGAAAGCCAGTAAATCAAGCCGTTCCTCTGCGGTTCCAAGCCACGTGTTTGTTTTCCCGCGCGGCACGTCGTATACGAAAAAAAAAATTATATGAATTTATTTCTGATATGTTTATTGGACATATTCATATCAGTTGGCAAATGCTGCATATCAGTTCTTATATGTCGCATATCAGTTTTTTGGGTATCTCATATCAGTTTCATAATTTGCATATCAGTTTTTGGATATTTCATATGAGTTCTTATATAGGTTCATATAATTTTTTTTTTCAGTAGGGCTTAGCTCCCGACCAAAATTCAATCGTGCCGGTGTGAATCCCGTGGTTCGGTTTTCTGTGGTATGGGTAGCAGAGGCCATCTCTGGGATATAAGAGTCCCAGTCGCGGTGTTCGTTAGTGTACAAAATTAGCATTGCCCGGAGGTTGCGATTTACTCTTTCAGTGATATTTGCCTGGGGGTGATAAGGGGAAGTACAATTATGTTGGATACCGAGAATCTCACAATTTTCAAATACAGTGCTGGTGTAGTAGGTGGCCTGGTCTGTTAAAAGGACAACAGGATACCTAAACCGGGAAAATGTTTCTTGAAGTTTGTCCCATATCTTCTTGGACGTAAGTTGAAGCAGGGGATGAAGGTCGACCCACTTGGACAAGTGGTCGGTGACCACAAGGGCGCGCAAAGGGCATAAGGGTGTAAGGGATGGGGGGGGGGGGGGATATCGCCCCAGCCCCGGACTATAGCATTTTAGAGAGTTATAATAAAAAAATGACAGACGTTTACAGTTCTCTCTAATGTCGAATTAAAGCGCAGCTCTTGAGGAGGAGGAAGGAGGGCACGGAGGGGAGGGTATGCCTCTACGCTCCCCCTCCTCCTATCCTATTGCTTTCTCATTTAGCGGGGAAACCTAATTGGTGTCAAAATCACGTGACGTCAATTTCCCCGCTAAATTTAGTGAAAAAACGTCCCATAATGCAACGCGCGCGCAGTTACGCCGACGGCGACGCCGCACAAGCTCGAAAGGGGCGCATAAGAGTTGCGCTCTAAAAATTCGGGGGAAGGGATATCCCCCTTCTTCACTACTATCACCTCACCCCCCTTCTCTCTCTCTCGAACAATTTCTACGGCCCTTCCTGATCCCTATTTGAGAGTGTGTTTGTGTTGGTTATACCTTTTTTTTTCCCTTTCCCCGGCTTTTTCTCGCCATCCCCCCTCGCGCTCTCATCTCTCAGACATTACCGACGTCTCTATACATATACACAACGCCTGTGGGTGACCCCGGTGGCGTTGTTGACAGTGGCGGAAGATGAGCTCTGAAACCGCGTATACCGCGCACGGCTCCACAATATCACAAAGTTTAAACTTCGCCTCGATTCCGAAGCGAAGATTTTGGCCTCAAATAACTCCTTCCCAAAGTTGTGAAACGTCACTTTGTCGTCACCAATAACTTCCACAAACAACGATCTTCCGACGAGAAAGTTCAGAGTATTTACAGCCCGCCTAGGTACAATCTACGTTTCATTGACTCTATCGCGGCGTAGGGATGTAGGGACACGCGGGCGCGACGTCATCAGCGCAGCCGTTCAATCGGCTGGCCCCACGGTGTTGCTCGCGCTCGCTGCAACCACAAGGAGGTACTTGTTACCTTGTGGGTTGCGTGGAAATGGGCCCATGATATCACACGCGATAATTTCCCAAGGACGATGGCTCTGAACCGACTGCATGAAACCTAGGGGCTTCCCGCCTCGTTTTTTTGCAGTCTGGCATTGAGGACAGCTGCGGGCATAACGCAAGACATCGCGGTTCATTTGAGGCGAGGTTGCAATGAAGCAGAGCGTTTGGTAGGTTTTTTTGCCATCACTGTGACCTGCCAGGACACTGTCATGAAAGTAACTTATAAAAGTACGTCGTAATATTTTCGGCACGACTACGCGGAATGGCGACATGGTTGGGTCACCCTCATCTGCTTGAGGTATGTATCGAATTAAAAGGCCATCGCTACTCTGAACTGTCCCCTGGAACTGGGTTGATTTAAAGGCGTAGATATCTGCTGGCACAGATCGTCTGCTCGCTGGGCTCTGAGCAACTGTTCCCGGGTCACGACTACACCCCAGGAAAGTTCCTCGTTAGTAACAGCGACCAACTCTGTCGCTTTTTCCTTTTCCTGGGGTAGAGGGGGGGCGCGAGACAAGGCGTCCGCCGCAATGTTGGATTTGCGAGGCCGGTACTCAATGGAGAAATTGTATCCCTGTAAGATGAGAGCCCATCGAGCTGGACGTCCTGCTGGGTTTTTAAGATTTTTGAGCCAGGTCAACGCTTGGTGGTCCGTCTGAATTGTAAAGGTGGCTCCGTCAAGGTACATATCGAACTTCTCTAGGGCAAATATTATTGCTAGGCACTTCTTTTCGGTGACGGTATAGTTACGCTCCGCTGCCGACAGTGGGTGGCTCGCAAATGAAACGGGTCGTAAGGCCCCATTATGTTCCTGCAGAAGCACTGCTCCTAGTCCGTACTCGCTGGCGTCGGTTCGTAGCACAAATGTGGCATTGAGATCGGGAAGTCTGAGGGACGCTGTATTGGCAATGGCGACTGCCAGCGTTCTAAACGCTTCCTCGTGAGCTGCAGTCCAATTCCATGGGACATCCCGGCGCAGCAGCTCAGGAAGAGGTCGGGCCAAATCGGCACAGTTCGATATAAATTGGCGGTAGAATCCCACCATGCCGAGATATCGCTGTAGACTCTTTTTGTCCTGAGGAGTGGGAAATTCTATCATTGCTTTCAACTTCTCCTCCTGTGGATGGAGGAATCCATGCTCCACCACGAATCCAAGAAGCGCTACTTTGGGTTAATCGTCAGTCCTGCATCATTCATTCGCTGCAGAACAACCTGCAATTGGTTAATGTGGTCGTCCAAGGTCTTTCAAAACACCACTACGTCGTCCATGTAAGCCATTGCACAGATAAATTTAGTATCCCCCAAGACGGTGTCCATGAGCCTCTGGAAGCTTGCGGGAGAATTAGACAGGCCAAAAGGAAGTCGATCGAATTCAAATAGGCCCCTCTGGCAAATGAAGGCCGTCTTAGGAGTGTCAGCCTTGGTGACAGGAGTCTGGAAAAACCCTCTACTACAGTCAAGAGTGGTGAAAATGCTTGCTGATCCCAGTGCATACATTACGGACGAGATCGATGGGAAAGGGTATGCATCCCTTCTCGTTATGGTGTTAAGAGGTCGATAGTCCACGCATAAACGCGCTGTTCCATCTTTTTGGGGCCCTAGGACAATAGGAAAGGCCCACGGACCGTTTGAGGGGCGTATTGTTTTGGTCTCGATCATTTCTTCTAACGCGCGGTCAAGCAGCTCTCTTTTATGGACACTCAAGGGGCGCGCGTTGAATCGAACTGGTCGGGCATCCCCGGTATCCATTTGATGTGCTAGAATATTAGTCGTCCCGGGAATCTCAGTGAACATTGGAGAAAACGGCTTCAGCACTTTCGCAAGACGTTCGCGCTGAATATCTGTTTCCAGAGAACGAACTGAAGGCTACACGTATATTTTGTCCTAAGTCGGTGATCAGCGAAACGTCTGCATTTTGTTCAGAACAGCGTGCTTCGCCTCGTGGGAGACGCTCTGGTATTGTCTGAGGTCTCAATAGAAAATGTAATGGGGTTGAGTTCCAGCCATACCGGTATTCTCCCATTGCGAGGTCCAGGATGATGCCCTTGTTGTGATCAGCCGGCGCGAGAAGAAGAAAAAGAAGACAAGCAGCACGAGACAGCTTGGAAACTACGTTCGTCCCAGCTTTGCCACTTGGCCGTTTAACGCTTTTAGATGTATATATGTATATATTAAATATTTATGTAGTCCACGCGCTACAAATTGGTGACCCGATCTAAACGACATCAACCTTGTGCAAGCTACCTAGTCCCAGCTGTGTTCTCGGTGAGTTACTTAACACATCGACTTTTCAGAATGGACGTTCGCAACGACGCGGCTTCTTCTGAAACGACCACCATGGTACAGGCGACTGCAGCCCCTATCAAGTTTCCAGAGTTTTGGTCCTCGGATTCAGAACTATGGTTTCTAACTGCCGAGTCGATATTTCGCAAACATCGCATCACATCTTCCCTTTCCAAGTTTGACTACGTGGTTGCCGCTCTTTCCCAGTCAACCGCAGCTATCGTCCGTGACATCTTGCGCTCTCCGCCTGAAGAAAACCCATACGAAACGTTACGTACGGAACTCGTGCGGCGTACGACGGATTCTGAGCCTCGACGGATACAGCAGCTGCTTACAGCCGAAGAGTTGGGAGATAGAAAACCCACAGAACTTCTCCGACGAATGGAGCAGCTCCACGCCCTATAGTCCACGCGCTACACCCTCTCTGGTTATAAAATTCCTCCCAAGAATGATGCCACAAGCGAGACCTGGCAGGTAAGCAAGGTATTGCCGACATTTTAGTCCATCATAGGAGAGTTGCAAGCGATCTACCTCGCTAGCGCATATTACTTCGTTCGATGCCATACGCAACTTTTTTTGTGAGGATCGCATAGATATACTACGGTCTTTACACAATTGTTTTACAAAGTCTCCAAAGAGAGATATTGTGGCACCCGTATCTAAAATGGCTGCAATTTTCTGCCCGGCAATGTCAACAATGATGTAAGGTTCTCCGTCTCCGTTTCTGGTTCGTCGCGTCGCATGAAGAGATGGAACAAAATCGATTGGTGCACAAAAACGAAATGGCCAAAGCAGTTTGGCGCGAATTTGTTTCCATGTCACTGCCGATAATGGCCCACTTACCCGCCGGACGCTAAACCATGTTTGTAGTGCCGTCATCATCGCGATTAAGCGGGCAAAACATTGACCGGCCCGTCCTATCCAATCACTACTGGAGCGTGGTTTGGGTTTCACCTGTCGCGGGTTATTGTCCCGTGATGTACGAGCTGTCCTAGTCCAACAACCGTTATTCAATTTCGATGAGATACTCAGCTTTGCGATGTCCTGCTGAGTGACTCCGGGAACGTTTGGGAAAGAATCACTGCTTGCTGCAGCGGGATTCTCGGACATGTTGAGAGTCGCCACGGGAGGCGCCTCGTCCGGCACCTCCATGTCTCCGAAGGGTCCACCGCTAGCCGCAGTGGGATCCTCGGACATGTCGGGAGGCGCCATGGGAGACGCCTCGTCCGGCACCTCCATGTCGTCGAAGGGTCCAACGCTAGCCGCAGTGGGATCCTCGGACATGTCGGGAGGCGCCACGGTAGACGCCTCGTCCGGCACCTTCATGTCACCGAAGGGTCCACCGCTAGCCGCAGTGGGATCCTCGGACATGTCGGGAGGCGCCACGGGAGGTGCCTCGTCCGGCACCTCCATGTCTCGGAGGAACCCCTGGCTCTGCGAAGCCTGGTCCTCGGACCCGTTTCGATTCACCCGGCCAGCATTAATGGCCGTGCCATCGTGGAAAGGCGGGTCGAAGGTTGGGTCTCCTCGTTTAACCAGGCCAGCCTCACGGAACCGTGAGGACCAAAAGGTGCGGGAGACTTGTGGCCTGGATGGAAACTTCGCCGGCGAGTTGCAAGCCCTCATTATCGCCCGCTTACCTTGTTTCCCGACTGAAAGGTTGTAGGAGAAGGCGTGCAGTTTCCGCGGAATTGACGTACGCCACCGCAATGAAAACAACGAGGTGACCGTATCTGCTACGAAGTTTGGGATGGCTGGAGTCGCCGGGGCATGGCAGGCGTATAGTTAGTTCTGTCCCGGTCCGTGATCAATCTCCGTGCCTCATACCGCGTCTCTGGCTGCGGAGCACCGAGTCTCTGTACCAAGGCTCGACCACCAGGAAGAGAATTGGCGTCTTGCGTCAGAGCGTACGCGTGCGGATCGAGCGCACGCGGCATCATTCCAGGGTGGTGCGGGGGATACTAAGCTCAGCCATCTGCAGCACCCCGGTACGGTGTCCTGCCGGACCAGGCGCATGAGGGTTCCAAAGAGTCCTCAGGTTGGGGAGGTGGTCTATAATTGAGCTCAGCCATAATATCAGCCTGAATCTGGCTGGCCGCCCGGGGCATAGCGTCTAAGTTTGAAAAGCTGCGACCTCGCAAGTAAGGGTGAAACTGCGGATGGATTTGTCGGATGGCCCGTGCAACCCTTTCGACTGGCGAAGCGCTCGGTTCAGCTCTGTCGTAGAGCGTCTTTAGGGCGCGCACAAACTCAACTAAAGATTCATCTCTGTGTTGGGTCCGTGCCCGAAGTTCGTCCCGGATACGTTCAGCGTAATCTGGAGGTAAAACTCGCTTCTGAAGCGTTCTGCAAAGTTGTCGAAGTTCAAGAACGACTGCTGCCTCCTGCGCCAGTCTGCCGCACTGCCTGTTAATGCGACCGGGAGGACGCGAGCCAGCAGCGCTACCTCGGATATACCGGATGCTTCCTGATAGTCGCGAAGCTCTAAAAGAAAGTCGGCGACTGATTTTGTGTCGGCGTATCCAGCGTACTTCGGTATTTCTAGCCGCAATTGCTGCATATCTGTGACTGGCTGTACGAGAAGTCTAGATGGGGCCTTGCGCTCTTGCAGTAGTCTAATCATACCGGCAAGAAGCAGGAGAAGTTGGTCCTGAAAGGTGTCTACCGGCGGACCGTCAGTGTTCGCGGAGGCATCTCTCAGTGTCGCGGAGGGGCGCCTCTACGCACGCAATTCGCGCGACTCGGAGTGCGCGGTATCTGGCGGTGAAGCTGACCCCAACGGCGCAATATCGGATCCATGTCCAACTGTATGTGGGTCTCGTTCCATCGGAGGGCCCTCCCCGGCAGGATTTCGTCCCTGGTCTCGAGCGCGAGTTGTCGGTCACGTATTACGTGACATTTAAAGAGCGGGTGAAAGGGGCGTGGATGTTAGCCAAAGCGCGATAAATTTACCTTGTTCATGTCGACGTGTAACTGCGGTGATGTCGGGCCCCACGTTGAAGACGCCAAATGTGGAGACCAGAAAAGAAACACCAGTTCTCGCGGTGTTCAAGCTCCGACTGCCTCGCGTGCCCGCCACCCCCCCCCCCCCCCCCCCCCCAGTTGTCGGTCCTCTTTATTCTCGTCTTTTTCTGTTCCCCACAATATATATATATATATATATATATATATATATATCATTCGCAACTCCAACGCCATTAGATGGTGGGATGATAATTCCAAAATGGCGAGTGAGTCGGGAACGGAAACGGCAGCGCATTTATTTGACTGGACAAACTAAGCGGCTAGAGGAAGTGCAGACCACACTCGGCGGAGATGTTGGCGTTTTTCTGGAAAGCGAGCATGTGGATTTTTTTTTTCATTTTACGAGAGGCGGGAACCTTACACGACTTGCGAAGCTTTGTGGAGAGCTGGCATGTTTTCATTTCATTTCATTTATTGAACCTTAAGGGCCCGTGAGGGCATTACATAAGGGGGGATCATTCATATTATACATTAGAAAAACAGACACAAAAATAACGGCACCGGTGACGTGAATGTTGTGGAAAAAAAATAGATCTGTGAACATATAGGGGTGTTCACGCGATGCCTGGCCCACAGTAATCTAAGTGGTGAGCGGAACAGGTGAACGTCAAGCTCTGCAAGAGCAACGTTCCCAGCCTTAATGACTGTGTCAGAGACTAGCGGCTTTCTGCATGCCGTCGCGGTTCTCCTGTATTGCAAAATATGAGCGATCGGCGTTACTGCTACTAATAAAGTCATCGGTGTGTTTTCAGGTTTCTTTGTTTGCTTTATCGAACAAATATACTTCATCTGTGTATCCTGTTATTCGCTGCTCCGCGATAAGCCTCGCAATATCTATCCCCATTAACGACTCTTCACGAATGACTCGCTAATGCAGACGCTCTTAAAAATGCCGCGAGGAAATGTTTATTCGCTTTCGTGATTACGTAGAAACGAGTAGTTTGTATTTTCGAAATGATCGAACTAAACAGTTATATTTCTTGTCACGTGGTCCTCGCAGCAGGTAAAATCGCGAATCCATTCCCCGACGTCAATCTCTCGGCACACCATTGCGCTAGCGATTCTTTCCTTCTTTAAAATAAATAAATATATATTAAGTACTGTTATAACAGGAGGGCCCCTAGTTTAGGGGCTCCTAAGAAATAAGGGCTCACCACTGCGCCTATGCCTAATCCTAAATACATTTAGGGTTTGCGCTGAATATTTAGAATTCAAAGAGTAGCATTATAGTAGTAACAAACATGTACCAGTTTGCACAGAATGGCTCCGCCCCTTTGGCTCCGCCCAAAGGGGCGGAGCCAAACGCGATCCGACAAATCACAGCGCAGGAGGGCGGGGCCAAACCCAATCCAACCAATCACAGCGCAGTAGGGCGGGGCCCTTTCCCTCTCTCCCATCCCAGTGACCAATGACAGGCAGTGGGCGTCGATGGCCCCGCCCACAGGACATTAGCCAGTGACCAATCGGAGCTCAGCGAGGTCCCGTCACGTGTGAAGTCACGTGTCAGGTGCGTGCCAGAAGCGTGTCACTTACCATGACCGCAGACCGCAAACCACAAACCACAAACCGCAAACCACAAACCGCAGACCGCAAACCACAAACCGCAAACCACAAACCGCAGACCGCAAACCACAGACCTCAAACCAGAAGTGTGGTTGACCAGGAGTTGACAGCTGCGGTCATCATCTGACAACAACCACGTGATGTCACAGAGGGTCCGAGCTTCGTTCGACAGAGGGCGCTATAGGACATGAATTGCGGCGCTCAGGGCGTCTCACGTGTGCTGTCGCACAGGGTTCGAGCTGCGTCCGACAGAGGGCGCTCACGTTATGTCGCACAGGGTTCGTGCTGCATCTGAAGGAGGGCGCTGCGCTCCGGTCACATGACGGTCACGTGTTTTGAATTTGAATCGCTGCGCGGTAAATGCCCTTTTTTCGATAAAAAAGGCTCCGCCGCCAGCGGGGAATTGAACTCGAGACTTCTTGATCACCAGCCCGACGCGCTATTCCTGAGCTACGAGCACATCGCCTCCGAGCTCGCTTAAGACGGGTTAGTTGTTCGTGTGTGTGTGTGTGCAATTCAGATCATGTGTTTTCCTGCCACATGTCTTTTGTAATGCGGTTAAAAACAGGATGCTTCATTGTCGCAGGGTATGTAACGATGGTCGTGTGACGTAATGCATCGCTGGGCGCTAACGTTGCTCGTCTTCCTATCACGTGGTTTCGCGCGCACGCGATTCAAGCGGTGTTCGCGCGAACTCGTCACCTCGGGAATGGCTTTCGTAATCTGGGTGAAAAAAAACAAACAAACAACCCTACACGGAATTTCAACGCGTCATTGTTCCAGGTCATGTGACGAAGCCTATCTATAAAATTCCGTCATGCAGAAAGAAGTCTAGACAGGTTTCGTATATGTCTCGAGAGATCGGAATGATATTTTCTTTTTTTTCATATGCGAATGAAATACATTGTTTCGACGCTCAGCTCGGTCGCTTGTGTTTATTCAGCTGTCGCGTGGGGGCTCGGAACGTCACTTGTGCGCCGGAGGTCGGTCTGACATTTGTAATGCGGTTAAAAACAGGATGCTTCATTGACGCAGGTCATGTGACCATGGTCGTGTGACGTTGCTCGTCTTCAAATCACGTGATTTCGCGCGCGCGCGATTCAAACGGTGTTCACGGACTCGTAGCCTCGTGGCGCCCCCTTAGCTGTTGCATTTGGAGTCTTCGACCCGCTGGATTTTGGCGTCATGTGACGGTCCCCAATAGCATGAGCTGGGTCCCGCTACATTGGGGTTGAGGTGACCGTAGAATTTTGAAGCTCGCGGACCGTGATTAATGTTGATACTGCGTAAAGCTTTAAAGTGGCCCTGTTAAAATTTGGGGCCACCTCGCAAAAACTTTGCAAAGACCCAGCGAATTTCGGGAATAGGCGCCATCTAGTGTTCAGACTGTGAAGTGGTCTTCGTTCAAATTGGGTGCCATCTGATGGTAAAAGCTTCGACCCGATATAAACTTTGGACGTCATGTGACGGTCCGATTGGCAACAGTCGCTGTCCCGCTAATTTGGGGGTGAGGTGACGCTTAAACTTTGAAGCTGGCGGACCGTGTTAAATCTTGGTCCAGCGTAAAGCTTTGAAGTGGACCTGCTAAACGTTGGGGCAAAGTCTTGAAACTCACAGACCGTGCTGAACCCAGTGATTTGTTTTTGAATAAACACCATCTCTCGTTAGAACTTTGAAGTGCTCATCACCAAAAATTGCTGACAACTGGTGGTGAAAGCTTCGACCCGCTAAATTTGGGGCGTCATCTGAAGATTCTCTTAGCACCAGCTGGATACCGCTAAAGATTTTTTTTTTTGCTGGTGCGACGGTAAAACTGAAGTTCGCAGGCCGTGCTACATCTTGGCCCAGCGTAAAGCATTGAAGTTGCTCCCCCGCGCGCTTAGCACACATGGTCAGCTGTATCCACTTAATTTTGAGGGGTGACGGTAAAACTTCGAAGCTCACGAACCGTGCCAAGTTGAGACCAAAGCGTAAAGTTTTGACTTGGCACTGACATATTTTGGGAGCTGACCCCAGCGCGTAAAACTCTGAAGTGGCCGTAATAAAAATTTGAGTCCAGCGCGTAACACTTTGCACAGTCCCAGCCAAATGTGGTATACCCGACACCTAGCGTAAAAACTTTGAACTGGTCGAAGGTTATTTTAAACTTCAATGAGATGAAGTTAGCGTTTCCTCTTCTCGATTTCGCGCGCACACAGTTTAAATTCGGGATTTAGGCGTATGAGTTGTCACCTCCGTTCACAGATGGTGCGCGTTTTTGTTGCTAAGCGTCTTTGTTGTTAGGGCATCAGCGATATCTGGCGGCGTTGGTGTGACCTTGCGACATCTGTTGCTGAAAAGTTAAATTGATCGTATTCCGAAGGCGTGCTCATCCGTATTTTTGTGCGCGAGCAAGCCCGGCCTTTGTGCGTATGAGTTGCCGATTCCGTTTGTAGATGGCGCGCACCTGAATCTCTTTCAGCTGACGTGAACTTTTGCCATTATCACGCGAAATCTCTCGCTAATTTTAGCGCCAGATTGGTAGATGTCGTCAACTCTATCGCGCGCGCGCGACATCTCTCGCTAATTTAGCGTCATCTGCAGCTGCTGAACGGAGCAGTGTTGGAAAAGGACCGGAGCGTGGTCGCATCCATACGCGCTAAAGACGAGACAGATATGGTGTTTCATATTTTTAGTCTTGTACGCTCTAAAAACACCACACTTCTAAAAGATCCGGTGTTCATTTTTTTTTCACTCTACGCAACAAAGAAACCATTGGAAACGCTTTACACAAAAATATTTTACACAAGCTGTTTCAAGATACAACCGAGGCAAAGATGATGTGAAATGACATCTCAGGAGCAACGCGCGATAGGATCCTCGCATCTCAGATAACTCCTTGACGTTGTCGCCCACCTCCAGAATGTATCCCGTCGGAGCGTCATCTGGAACGTCATCAATGTTCAGGCAGGCAATCTCGTCTTTCGTCATCCAGTCAAAGTCCGACACGGGCAGGGCTTCTCTTATTGTCGCCGCATACAGACCGCTTACGTCCAAGTTCAAAATCTGAGACGGTTCGTGCTGCGGGTTAGACGTATCCGTTCCCGGAATATTTGCGACAGCATGGTGGGTTGTGCATTGGGTAATCCCTCCGCGAATACCCTGTTCTATCATGAGATAGGTGTCAGGATCGTCAATTAGCTGCAGTCTTACTTTCGACTGTTTCAGCGCACACGACAAGCTTAGGGACGGTAACGATACGAAACGTAAAGCCTCAATTTCGTACGTCTCCGGCGTCCAGCGTCTAAAGTTTTGGAAAACATCGGCCAGTAGGAGGCAGTCCGTCTTTAGGTAAAGGTCGCTGTATTCTCCAAGGTTCTTCAAACCAAAGGTATCGAAAACGACCTGTGCTTGTTGGTAGTCCTCCTCACACACACACACCCCGTTCCCAGTCAACTTGTTAAAAAAAAAAAAAGGCCTCTCGTTTCGGGAGGCTTTGACCCTCGTAACTCTCGAGGCTAGTAATAAAATTATAACAAAACACTCTTTTGCGGGAAAGGAGGTCGACGTGTTCGGGAAAGGAATGCCGAAGACAACAAAAATGCTCTGTGGCCTTAGAGTGGAGATTTTGCACGAGCGTCTCCAGGCTTGCATTAAGAAATGCGAGGCTGTGAATAAAGCGAAGGTTGCCTATCTCTAACAATTTAAAATTCTGGCACGAACTTCCGCGAGTACGTTAATATCCTTGGACTCGAACAAATTAAGATTGCCTAGAAAGAAACTGAGGTCGTAGGAATGGTTACGCGCTATGAGTGGAACGGTATGTTTGTTGATTCGATGGTTTAGGCTACACTGGGAAGCAAAGCGCCCGCCTAGACTCTCCCGTCATGTGGTCGTGGTCGCGAGTTTTCATTTTCTTGCTAAAGCTTTTGTTGCAAATGACACAGCGGGAAGAGTGCGAGTGAAAAGCCTCGTTTTCTTGAGTCATTTCAAGAGGCACTTCACTCGACCTGATCAAGCGGGGTATTTCCTTCGCTAGAAAGTTGAGAATCAAAATGAATCTTTCTACACAGTCGGGTCCGCGATAGAGGTATTCCTCAACAATGGACAAATCTTTTGAGCGGATGACGAGAAGATGGAAAAAGCTGGGGACGTGATTCTCGTAAACATTGCCCGTCGACTGAGTCGATTCCAGAATCGCTTCAAAGTCGTAAACGCAATAAAAGGGGAACTCTTCCACGACATGCGTGCTCCGACGAAAGTACACAGTTTGTCACCCTTGTTTGGGAGGACTGTTTTGCCCGACTTCTTGTCCCTGCACCTTGAGAGATGGTCAGATAGGGTTTCTTGCCTCTGAAACCCGGTTAGACACGTCTTACAACGAAAGCGTAGGCTTTTGACATTTGAAAAAAGCCTCGCAAAATTTTTAATGCCCACAAAATGGTTCTCAGCAAGGAGAAGATCGACATGCTGCTCCAACTCATCATCAACTACCTTCAGGGGGTAGACGAAGTTTACGTCTTACAACGAAAGCGTAGGTTTTTGGCATTTGAAAAAAGCCTCGCAAAGGTTGTAATGCCCACAAAATGGTTCTCAGCAAGGAGAAGATCGACATGCTGCTCCAACTCGTCATCAACTACCTTCAGGGGCTAGACAAAGTTTTTCTCGCTGTCATAACCAAACACGTTCACTGAGACACAATTTTTACGCTCAAATGCCCCCACATCCTGTGGAAAGGTGTCGGGGAAGGTTTTCGGAAACAGGTACTTGCACATATGTTCACGATACGAGGATGCTCTTCCTCTGTAAGCCCCGTTTGTAGGACGCAAAACGGCGAGCACCGCAAACAACAAAGCACATATCCCGTTCAGATTCGTGAAGACACTCACTGACACTGACGAGGCATTGCTTTGAGGCAAGTTGCTTCGGCAAAGAAAAAATGTCCGCAACCAACGTTCGGAGGGAGGAATCGTCCCAAACTAAGAGTACAAATTTGTATCCCGACAAGAAAGAATCCCGAGCCTTGTTCCTGATAATGATCCAATCGGGCAGCTATTTCAGTGCAAACTCGCTGAATCGAACTACTGATATTACCGTCCACAAATGCGGTTTGGACCTGCTCACACGCGTCGACACAGTGCAGTTTATTTCGACGCCCGAACGTATACCCAAACCACAATGTTTACCCAACGAAGGATAATCGATAAAAAGAAAAAGCGGATACTCCCCAAGCTCGGAGCTGACCGCAACATGTCTAGACTTCTTCCTGTTAGGTACGTACGAGAGATCCGCTTTTTCTTTTTATCGGTTATCCTTCGTTGGGTAAACATTGTGGTTTGGGTATACGTTCGGGCGTCGCTCCAGCAAAAAAAGAAAAAACTTTAGCGGTATCCAGCTGGTGCTAAGAGAATCTTCAGATGACGCCCCAAATTTAGCGGGTCGAAGCTTTCACCACCAGATGTCAGCAATTTTTGGCGATGAGCACTTCAAAGTTCTAACGAGAGATGGTGTTTATTCGAAAACAAATCACTGGGTCCAGCACGGTCTGTGAGTTTCAAGACTTTGCCCCAACGTTTAGCAGGTCCAAATCGAAAGCTTTACGCTGGACCAAGATTTAACACGGTCCGCCAGCTTCAAAATTTCAGCGTTACCTCGCCCCCAAATTAGCGGGACAGCGACTGTTGCCAATCGGACCGTCACATGACGTCCAAAGTTTATATCGGGTCGAAGCTTTTACCATCAGATGGCACCCAATTTGAACGAGGACCACTTCACAGTCTGAACACTAGATGGCGCCTATTCCCAAAATTCGCTGGTCTTTGCAAAGTTTTTGCGAGGTGGCCCCAAATTTTAACAGGGCCACTTTAAAGCTTTACGCAGGATCAACATTAATCACGGTCCGCGAGCTTCAAAATTCTACAGTCACCTCAACCCCAATGTAGCGGGACCCAGCTCATGCTATTGAGGACCGTCACATGACGCCAAAATCCAGCGGCTCGAAGACCCCAAAAGCAACAGCTGAGGGGGCGCCACGAGGCTACGAGTCCGTGAACACCGTTTGAATCGCGCGCGCGCGAAATCACGTGATATGAAGACGAGCAACGTCACACGACCATGGTCACATGACCTGCGTCAATGAAGCATCCTGTTTTTAACCGCATTACAAATGTCAGACCGACCTCCGGCGCACAAGTGACGTTCCGAGCCCCCACGCGACAGCTGAATAAACACAAGCGACCGAGCCGAGCGTCGAAACAATGTATTTCATTCGCATATGAAAAAAATAAAATATCATTCCGATCTCTCGAGACATATACGAAACCTGTCTAGACTTATTTCTGCATGACGGAATTTTATAGATAGGCTTCGTCACATGACCAGGAACAATGACGCGTTCAAATTCCGTGTAGGGTTGTTTGTTTGTTTTTTTTCACCCAGATTATGAAAGCCATTCCCGAGGTGACGAGTTCGCGCGAACACCGCTTGAATCGCGTGCGCGCGAAACCACGTGATAGGAAGACGAGCAACGTTAGCGCCCAGCGATGCATTACGTCACACGACCATCGTTACATACCCTGCGACAATGAAGCATCCTGTTTTTAACCGCATTACAAAAGCCATGTGGCAGGAAAACACATGATCTGAATTGCACACACACACACACGAACAACTAACCCGTCTTAAGCGAGCTCGGAGGCGATGTGCTCGTAGCTCAGGAATAGCGCGTCGGGCTGGTGATCAAGAAGTCTCGAGTCATTCTTTTCATCGAAAAAAGGGCATTTACCGCGCAGCAATTCAAATTCAAAACACGTGACCGTCATGTGACCGGAGCGCAGCGCCCTCCTTCAGATGCAGCACGAACCCTGTGCGACATAACGTGAGCGCCCTCTGTCGGACGCAGCTCGAACCCTGTGCGACAGCACACGTGAGACGCCCTGAGCGCCGCAATTCAAGTCCTATAGCGCCCTCTGTCGAACGAAGCTCGAACCCTCTGTGACATCACGTGGTTGTTGTCAGATGACGACCGCAGCTGTCATCACCTGGTAAACCACACTTGTGGTTTGAGGTGTGTGGTTTGCGGTCTGCAGTTTGCGGTTTGTGGTTTGCGGTTTGCGGTCTGCGGTCATGGTAAGTGACACGCTTCTGGCACGCACCTGACATGTGACTTTATACGTGACGGGACCTCGCTGAGCTCCGATTGGTCACTGGCTAATGTCCTGTGGGCGGGGCCATCGACGCCCACTGCCTGTCATTGGTCACTGGGATGGGAGAGAGGGAGAGGGCCCCGCCCTACTGCGCTGTGATTGGTTGGATTGGGTTTGGCCCCGCCCTCCTGCGCTGTGATTGGTCGGATCGGGTTTGGCTCCGCCCCTTTGGGCGAAGCCAAAGGGGCGGAGCCATTCTGTGCAAACTGGTACATGTTTGTTACTACTCATTATGGTGCCTGGATCGCGTCTCCGACTGGTGTGTTTAGCGTCGTATCCCGCCCATACATCAAAAGTGGTCCCGAAGTGGCAACAAATGACGTCACAGAAGCCGGAGTGTCATGCTGTAGCCTGTCGCGATCCTGGCGGTTGGCCGTAGAAATGCTGGCGAAAAGCACGAGCGAACGCGAGTGCCGCTGTCGCCACGGCGTCCCAAGCGTCCCAACTTCCAGCTGTGGACTGTCACAGTAGAGAGCGACCTTCAGCAGAACAGGCGTCTGCCATATATACCACAGCTGTTAGGACGCCGCCAGGATCGCGACCGGCGACAGCATGAGACTTCTGTGACGTCATCAGGCGGAAATCAAAGGACCACTTTTTTGGCCGCGGAAAACACACCAGTCGGAGACGCGTTCCAGGCACCGTAGTAGCATCGACTAACACGACGGCGCCCTTTCTAGATAGCGTAGCTCGCTTCGGAACAAAATCCGCCATGATAGCTGCATTATTAGGAATATTCGCCTGCAATAAATAGTGCAGCAGCATTTCGCCTTGTCTTGTCTTACTTCGGTTGAATCGTAAAGTATAAGCGATGATCTCGCTCGGTGCTTAGATTGTTACCTGAATCCGGCCATCTAAGAAAAGAAAAAAAGTGCTTGTTGTTGGCGTGCAAAAAGCATGAAACTGTGCGCAGGATTATGGTGGTGCTGATGTACTTCGTTTATTGTGTGCATTCTTAAAAAAAGAAAAAATAACGCGAATGCTTTGAGTACGTTTACGGCTACACGATGCGCATCGGCCAGAATCTTGTATTCCGACGGTTGATAAAAAAGTCGAGGTGAAGCATGGTGAGCCGGTCCTGCGGTGACTCTCCTGGGTTGAAGCCGGCCTGCGTGGGGTGGAGCGCGTCTTGGGGTTCGAAGGCTCACGTGAGCCCGACTTGAACCATGTACTAGAGGATTTTAGAAAGATCCGAAGTCAGCGAGAAGTTAGCCAGTGTCTCCAAAGTTTAAAAGAATTCAAGCTTGCTGCTTGGAAGCAAACTGTGTCCAGTGGTGAGACATGGTTTTACAATAGCGACCCTGAAACCAAGTCTTCATTTATAATTTGGTAGAAAAAAAGGAGCGCCGCCACTGGAGAAATTGTGTTGTGCCAAATAAGCCGGCAGAAAACTTTTTGGAATTTTTTGCGGATTCAGGGAAATGTGGCATCCTTCCCCCTTTAGAAACGGCAAACTGTAAACTGAATATAAACAAAACGGTGCCCGCCGAAAGTTACAAAAAAAAAACAAAAGAACTGCTTAGAAAAATTGCTTGGAGGTAGGTCAAGATGGAACTGCGTCGTCGCATCTCTGGCAGAACTTCGAACTCTATCACCTATTCTGGGATTGATCTGCTATCTCCACCCGCCTATTCCCCTGACCTTGCGCCTTATGTCTTGTGGTTATTGCACGAATCGAAGGACCACCTCTGTGGAAAATTGTTCGAGACAAGAGAATACATAATGTCAGCAGTTGCGGAGCAGCTTTCTTTCCCGAACGATGATGATTTCTAACATTGTTTCGACCGTTGGATTCATCGATTGAAAAAGTGTCCCTAGGTGCCAGGTGATTATGTTGAAAGGAGTTGAAGTTTCCCCCTGTAAGCTGGATATGGGAAATAAAAAAAAATAAAAAATGCTATTTTTATAACATTTGTTGCATATTACTTTTGTGACCGGAAAATTACAAAAAACATCCTTATATCATATAGTGACCAATGCCGATGCTGCTATTGTGGTAAACAAGCAAACAAGGTGGTGCTACGTGCTAATATTGGTCACTTGCATTTTTGATGCCTAGGCTTGTCCGCCAGTCATGGCACCACTGCTCAAATATAAAGACCAATTTGCAGTGTTGCATTGCCATCTTGGCATTGGATAGACCTGCAAATGTCGCCGCCGTCCTCGGAAAGACGCACAAGGGATGACAGTAAATTTGTTAGGTCATTTATGTAAACTAAATATAATAACATCCCAGTTCCTTTGCGTGTGGTACGTTTAAACTAGTAGAGAACTTACATGACTTATCGTTATTAGTAACGGTTTAATGAGGTGTATCGGCTCAAGTTATCGTTGTTTATGTGAAAAACTAATTTGCTTTTTTTTAGGTTAACGCGCTCCACTTTTTGGATGAAAAGCAAGAACTTTTTCAGAACAAAGCAGTCATGATATCGTTCTCGATGGTGGTTTTGTATTTTGAACTCTCTGATCGTCATAATCTGGGGAGCTGGTGCCGTTCGATGGTTCATGTTGATATGTACGAGGTAAGCGCGCGTTGCTTTTTTTTTTAAATTTTCTAAGCAACCATTTAACTTGATTTCATCTTGGACGGGCAATTTGTTTATTACTTTTAGGTCGAAGTGTGCAGGGTATTTTCAAAATATATTCTTTTTAGTTAGGAATTCACTGGAAAGTTAGATTTACTCTTGCCTTTTCACGATTTTGGTGAACCGCGCGTGTAAATTCATATGGCGTACTCTTTTGGGGTTAGACAAACTTAAGCTTCCTTTGGCTCAGGTGTGTCAGACCTTATGAATGAATAAACATGTGATAGTAAATGTGCGAGCTCGGTACCGATTTTCTTTTTTGATGTGCACGCGATGGCACAGAAATAAACTAGTCCGTGTAATATTTTTCAGTTCCTAGCAACCTCTTCAAAACGTTTGCAATTATAAAAATAAGACAAAATAACTGAGCTTTTGGTTAAACCTCGTGGTTTATATTCTTGAGAGTCAAAGCTCTGCCCAAAATCGGGTGTGGAGTAATGCGCTTTTAGTTTGAGCCAAAAATTAGTTCGAACATTTGTTAAAATAAAATGTTATCCTTGTTTCTTAAAAATGGCAGGACTCAAGAATATTCATGAGAAGCACTTGCATGGTGTGTCTATATGTGTTATATCTGCAGTGTACACTTTTGTATTGGCTAACTAGCACTGTGTTTCTAATTTTAGATTTGCTCTTACGACGTGCTATTTGAGTTAAATTACACTCTGGTTGAACCCCAGTACGTGAGGCAGTCAACTACTTTTAGGAATGCTGAGACTCTAATAATGGATACACCGGACACCATAATATATAAGGTAAGGGTTTATTCGGCAAATCCTAATCGTGTTGATAGATGGTGTCACTCATGAGTCATTATATTTTGAAAAATAATAAAATATAGGATGTCAGTCACGGGACTCGATCCACAATATTTATATTTTCGGTTTATTGTGAAGTACTCGAAGCTACACGTGCAATAGCTTTGCAAATTGATTGCATGTAAATGAATTAAATGTGCGGTCATATAAGATTCTATCAGCACAACAAGGGGTTACAAAATCCACGACTTACCATATACCCCACTTTATAAACCTTCCCGTGGGGTCAACTTTCTCGGAGTAGCGCGCAAGAGCGATTGGACACGCATAAATATAAACTACCCGCAAGTACCGAAGTATCGCTTGGCTCATCACTTATTTCCGTTACAACATTATACGCCAGAATTATATTTATTTTTCATCAAACTGATGAAGAGGAGACAGTGAAAGAAGTTTCCAAACAGCTTGACTGGTTCACGGCCCACTACCATGGTACAGAAACAATAGCCTGAGAGAAAATATATATTGCTTTGATACAATTCATTTGCCTTTGCTAATTAACAGTGTGCTTGCAAATTTCGTAATCTAAGGAGCGAAAGCTCGCGCTGCAGAACCCAGAATACTGGGTTCAATCCCCGCCCCTGCCCGTTTCGATCTGGATGAGAATCTTACCGGTGTGCGGTCATGTATCACTACTGCGTGATGCACGTTAAAGACCCCAGGCTAGCGGTTGTACTGCACTGGCTAAATTGCTCATCTACAGCTGGGAGACTCATCGCCCTTGGAGGCAGACCAAGTTCTAGGCTGTTTAAATATACACACAGCCCAATTTTTGTTTCGTAATCTAATAATGATGAGCAATTCTGTGTTCAACTCGTGACGAATTAAGCTTGATAAATAGTCAGGGAAGGGACAATTTTAGCATTTGTCTGTCATGTTTTGTTTTATGAGCGACCATCTTCCAATGTTAGGCGTGACGGGTTGGTTAGGGTTCAACATATTTGGTCAGCATTGGAAGACCAGGCAGAACCGGGGTTCTTTTTTTTTTTCTTTTCCTGAATTTTGAGACGTGCATCCAATAATTCACACAAGTCAGAAATCTATTTACTTATGCAGTCACCGGCAACCTAAGAAGCAGAAAGCGTGGCTTAGTATGGCGACGCATTCTGCTCTGGGATTTTACCGCTGGTGTTCTTTACGACTGATGAGGCGATCCCATTGACTCCAGAGCGGTTAAACGCTGGCTGGGACTCGCCACGCCATGCCTTTCTTCTTAAGCTGTAAATAATCGTGAAAACGCACATTGAAAAAATAATAAAAATATGTGAAAGTGTTTGCTTTAACTTTTGCCCTGCGAATAAAAAATGACGATTAAGTGAAAGGTGATCGCTTTTAAGTTTCATTCGTTTCTTTTTTTCTGTGACGGCACTGGGATTTGCACTAAGAGTTTTATGAGCATAAAACAAAATCCACGTTCCTTTATTACAGTTACTTATTTTCTTTCCCTTTGGCTCGTGACCGCTTTTCTTTCACGAAGGATTGAGTTCCTTTGCACAGCTGATAAAGGGGAATAATATATGAAGTGAATATGAGGTCCAAAACGAGCTGGTTTAGATTGAACATGCCATAAACCCTGAAACTCCAGCCAAAAAACGACACGAACACTAAACGGTCTCGACCTTTTGTGTTCGTATAGTTTCTTGCCTGCAGTCGCGGGGTGTATGTCATGCTCAGAATAATATACATCTCTTTTGCAGCATCATGTCAATTCATTATATGAGCTCGTAAATAGCGGTATTGAGTTGACTGAATTGCAAGATCACACAAGGAGCCAGTGTCACACTGTTCAAACGCAACTCATTTATTCATTAAACACAAAAATAGCTGTTGTACACTGCGTATGCTCTGCTAGAACAAAGGTCTTTGAAAATCCAAAATTCTCACCGAAATGCAAGATGTCTTTCTATTTACTGAATATTTGTACATGAAACCCTTTTGCTGGCATACGACTCCCTTGCCTCTTCAGGAATGTTTAACGAACGTATAAAGATCCGAAGCCGCATGTTTACCAAATGGTCAAACAGTTTTTTAATACTATTTTGGTGCTTACTGCATGGAACTTGTGGCACGGTAACATTCGCAAAAAAAATGCCTTTTGACGTTGTTGTTTTTCTTGTCTTTTCATACAGCTGACGTCTTGATTTCCGGAAAGATGCTCGAAGGTGCTTTCGCACAGGAAAACAAGTCGAGAACTTTTTGAGCTGCACATGTTAACTTCTTCCCGTTATGAACATTCTCTTTTAACTAAACGAGCTCGTGCTTTTCTCCAGGTTTTTTTTTATCCCAGTCGCTCAATGATATTATCGTTGCCCTCCTTACTGCCTTCTGGCTCGCTCACACATGTTCCTACTGAGTCTCTGGCGACAAAACTCAACTAAGTAGACACGGCAATCAATTTTATAGCCTGACGCTTATGGCATCTTGAACTGATCTACCAACACTATTTGTAGTGCGTTTTTAAGGTGATAAGAGATTGATACAGATGCAGTTATTCTAATTACGGAAAACAGGTTTGATAGAAAGTCTTGTGCTACCCTACCGGTGAAAACAAACGTGTAGCCGCATTCCTCCAAGAGCAAAAAATGGAGCTTCATCACAACATTTGTTGACGTAAAAGCCTGACTGGCATGGTTTTCAAACTTGCTTCACTCAAATGCTCAATATACTGATCACATCTGGAGGAAGGTGCAAAGTTAAAATTCCTTCCTTGTTTTCGTGTCATTCATCAAACTTAAATCAACAACCGGATACCGGGCTGTCATTTGTGTACACTGCTTGGGCACATGCTGAAATAATCATGCGGTGGTGTCAGCCTCAGTTTGAAGCTTGCCCTTTTCTATCAAGTACCTTATGGCTGCAGAAGCCTCTAGAAACAGCTGCAAATCCATATTAACTTTAATTTCAGTAAACGTGCCATTAGACACATGAATCTCGCTGATTTTCGGAGTTATTTGCAGTTGTTTCTCACTCTGCTCTTGAGTCAAAATATCCACCTAATGCATCGGAACGTCAGTGCTTGTCAGGTTAAATTTGGAAGCAAAGTTGCTACACAGGTAGAAGGCACCCTTTCGCACAAGGTGCCCTCTCACATTCTTCAGTACATAAGCAGCGAAGATTATAAAATACAGCTCTTTCTCAACGTCACAAGGCGCGCGAAACACTGCAGACATTGACCAAGTCACGATAACTAGACAGGTACAAGCAGTGCCACAGGTCATGGTTAGATGAACTAAGTCAGATGTAACACACAAGATGTGAATAAACATTCTCTGCACTGCCTATTAGGGCGAAATACAAAGTCCCTTAATGTGTCACAAGAAACATACCGCCGTTTAAAATGGATTCAATCTCTTGCTTTGATCGGCTATTGATTCTGCATATTATGAAAACGAGCACGTGATTTGCGTGTTGATCAGTTTTCGGGAGTGTTTTTCCGAGAAATGCGGTCAAGCTCCACTTTAGTACTTATTTCGCTTTTGTTCAGAAATAAAAGGCCATATTTATCAATGTCACTCATCAGGGAAACCTCCGTCTTCACGATGTCGAATGTCTCTGTGAGTACTCAGCTGGTTGAAACCGCAGATGCTGATGGCTTCTGCAAAGCGTTCCTTTTGATGGCAAGGGGTTCTCCTGGTAACGCGACAGGTTATTGCCTGTAGACCTACAATCAAACTTCAGCTGGAAAACATTCTTAATGGTTTCCGCAATTCGAGCACAGTCATTCACGTTGCCTTTCAGCTAAGCCGCTTTCTAATCTTCGTTTAAGAACTGCATATTTTGACGTCAAAACTTAGATACAGTGTTCAAGATGTTTTATTATTAAAGCTTCCTTCTTCAGTTTTTGTTAGCCTAGGAAAATCTTGCTTGTAATGCAACATGTTTCACTTGGACGTCTTGCAAACACTTGAGAAGCTCACTTGAAAACAGGTAAACAATATCAGTCGACTGTGCTACACTATAGTTGCTGTTTCTTTGAAGTTGTTCAGCTTAGATCAAAGTGGCTACTACCGCAAGAATTATCAAGCGCTGCATATGTAGAGCTCTCTGTAACATCGCAAACTTCAATTGCTGTCAGTGCTCGCTAACGAAGAGGCTTTCTTCGGCTTGGACGAGCTGTAAAAAGCAAAACAAGCTGCTTTATAAATTTGTCAAACTTTCATTGAAATATTATTTCTCAAACAACTTCTACCAGATTTAACAAGTACAATTACACTAATAAAACGACACAAACAAGAAATATGTTTCCTTCATTCTAACTACTGTGATTTATAACAATGCTCACACACCAACCGCGCACAGCTTGACATGCTTAAGCTCACAGATAGAAGTCATACTCCTCTGAATAAAGTATGAATTACTTGGGCAGGGAAGTAAGTGTGGAACAGGTCATTTCCTTCAGGCCACCTTTCTCTGTACATTTGTGTTTCTCCATCATTGAACACATGTCAATAAAACATCTAGCTATGAACGAAATAACTTCTACATACACCTAAAATCAAAAAGTATTGGCAATGTTTTTGACTTCAGCAGCTTCCGTCCATCCTGACGAGTTGCTTCAAACTGTTCTCGGTCAAAGTCAAGCTGAGCTGAAGTAAATTATAACGAAAACATTACACGCTCTAAGGTATTAGCTCAACCGATAGGACATTTGGTCTAATCGACGACAATTGCGAAACGCAAAAATTTGACCACTTTTTGGAACACAGTAGCATAATTGTTACCTGTCTTTGGGTAACGTTTAAACCAAGCAACACAAGTGTTTAAAATAAAACACATACCATGAGAATGACCTGTGGCTCATCTTCAATAAATATGAATTTTGAGGGGCATGTTTGTACTTCTCGCAATAAATATCCATAACTTAAACTATTCTGCAGTGAACAAAACAACTTATTCTGCCTGAAATAATGTTGTGTGACTCCAGAGTGCCATCCGACAGCGCTCATACTTATACCGCTGAAGTTCCCTCCGACGGTTCTCCTACCGAATGTTCAAGTGCCGTCCCTTAGCGAAGTGCAGCATGTTTTTAGCTTAATCCAGCCGAAATTTGCGTGTTTTGTTTTTTATGATTTGTTTTAGATAAATTAACGAACTAGGCGTACACTCGACCGTGCGCCTCGGACAAATATGTTTCGCTATATTGTCATACGTTTAGTATCTTTGTAATTGCTCTGGATTTTGTAGCGCAGCTGCCAGCGCCACTGAAGAACATGAAGTCCAAGGTTACGCAATTGTAACAATTCTATAGCGTTCCTGTTCGGGAAACGCGAAGAGATCGCGCTCCTGTGCGACGCATGCATAAGCATAGGCAAGAAGGCAGAAATACTCGTTACGGTCGCATCTGTCTCTCAGCCCTCCCTCGCGCTTCACGATAAAAGAAATCGGCGGCGAGCGGCTGATAAACCACACGTTACCTTCGGAAGGCACTTGAACGTTCTGCAACAGTGCCGTCGGACGGAAGTGTACACAGAGCAATAATATTACCGAATCACGTTTCTCCGCTGTTTTGCTCTGTCACGGTTATAGCCGTCTGGAAAGGGTGACGGTCGCACGATTTATACACCGATAAACGTATTTCCAATCAATAATAGAACACGGCCCTCCCGAACGCCTTACCTCACCTATTTTGGAGTTGTGTGTCACCGTCAAGGGATCACGTTTCACGTGCAGATTCCATTCCATTCTCCGCGCGCAGTCGCTATGATAACAAAATAATCGGTGCTCTGTCCCAGTTGAGCCAGCCCACAGTGGAACGCAGCAGCTCGTGATGTTTTGTGAGTGAACCGCGAACTTCCTCAAAAGAAAAAGCAGGTGTCGAGCACCCCCGAGCACATCAGATAAACACTAAGCAACGCGCGCGAAAGCCTTGACCCAAAATGGCGTGGACGAGTTGAAAAAGCGGCGCGGCCTGGGTCAAAGGGTGTCTCCACCCTGGAAGCGGACGGCGTCATGGAGGCACCCTACTCGCGTAGGGTCACTAAAACGTGAGTACATGAAACTTAATACATGAAGCAATGTGTAACAAAGAAGATGAGGTGGAGCGAAAAAACAGCACAAAACAACAGAAAAGATCCACTCTTATGGCACGTCTGCGCGTGCGCAATAGCAACGTGTCCAACACATGGCAGATATATTGCGCGCTAGTTAAAAAAAAAGAAAAACAAAGATCGTTGTCGGAGATGCCGAAGTCTTCGAAGCTTGAAAGCCGTCGATCTCCTCGTGCTGTTAGTCTCTGAGCCATTCGAGAAGATAAGAGCGGCGCTGATATAATCATTGTTTACCATTTCGTTAGCGGTGACAGTCGCATAGAAAAACGGTACGAGAATAGCAGAGAAAAATGTTGAGAAACTGGAGGACGTCGTGGTGTCCCGTTTTTCGGTACAAAATTTGGAATCCGCTATCTTTCATGCAATAATGAGGCAACGTCACAAAGGAAACAAGAATTATGTTTTTCTTTGTCGCAAAGGTCTGGGGCGGCCATCTTGCATGTAAATAAGAAACATTCTAGGCGTGTCAAGTGACGCACGAAAAGCACATGCCCACTATTTAATCATGGCCCCGATTAACTGAGGCAGCACTATACCCATATGACCTCATTGAAAAACACAAGATACGCCATGGCGACTTCTCGTAGCTTCATGGAGGAAAGCTCTCGAGATGGGGAGCGAGGTAGTTTATGTCTCCTTGCTACTAACAAAAAAATAAAAAAAGATTCGTAGAATCCAAACGAGATTGTGAGAGAAGTAAGAAGTGGGAGGATGTCTTGTCAGGAAGATAGATAACTTTCCTTATAAAACCCAACCTGTGAACTGAAAGTCCTAACAAAACACACTTCTTCAACATAATTCCTCGATATCTCACACATACGCAAGCGCATTCGAAGCGGTAACGGGGTTGCTGGCACGCTAAATACCGCACGAGAACAGTGTTAAACTACCAACGTAAATATTTATATACAAATGCCTATTGCTGGTCCACAGGTCGCTTTGCTAAACTTCAGTGTTTCGTGACCGAGAATTGTTAACGTGATTGCTATGAGACTGATGGCACTGCGTCCGTTTGGACAGACAAACCAAAATGGCGAAATTAACTGATCTTAGCGTGTAAACTATACTTTACGTATCGACGCAAAAACATGAGCGGAAAAATGCTATTTGATTATTTCTGTCAAATATTCGAGCACTATTAAGCCCTTCTAAAATCGTAATCTATCGCGCCATGGCGTCCAAGAAAAACATGACATCGGAGCCGGGCGATGGTCAGGTTGCACGTACCTCGATTTAGTGACCTTACTCGCGTTTATCGATTTGCGCCATCTGCCCGCAACAAGGTGGTCAGTAGCGAGCTGATACTGATCAAACACGGTGAAAGTTGCACACAAAAAGTCGGACAGAGAAAAACACTTAGGCGACAGACAATCGCACTTCGGCCACCTGCGACTACCCTGGCTCGGTGACGTCGGTGGCGGCCATCGTCTCGAGATAATCGAAAAAAATTGACCGTATGTCCACGTGTTGAATGATGTTGATTGGGGCAAAGCTCTGGTGGTGCTTGTCTGCGTAGACGCTGAACCCCAGCATGCCGAGCCTTTCGTTCGTTTTCATCCATGTCAGAAAAAGAATATGTGCTATGGGACGTGGTTATATACGCATTCGAGCATTTGACCGCAGCGCCCTCTCGTCTATAAACGTTGAGCCAATGCATGCAAATTTTAACGCGATTATATACGCATTTGACCGCGGCGCCCTCTCCTGTATAGACGTTGAGCGGCTACATGCAACGCTTCATCCATGACATCCCCAGCTCTTGAGTTACTACCACATCTCAGAGCCCCCTACTCGTCCCGCAGTCGTGGCCGAGTGGTTAAGGCGTTGGACTAGAAATTCATTGGAGTCTCCCCGCACAGGTTCAAATCCTGTTGACTGCGCGCACATTTTCTTCATAATTTGTTTCCATCATTTTTTCTTTTTTTTTTCTTTTGTTCCATCTTTTTTTTTTTTGCTTCACACGAGCACGTGAGCTCACGAGCAGGAGCACGAGCACTGGACGCCAGACAGACACCAGACAGATGGACGGACAGATGGACGGGCGGACATGGCTAGCCCCTAAGGAGCTTCGCGCCTAAAACTTCGCTCGTTACATTTTGTTCGTGCCGGTGCGCATCGGCCTCTCAAAAACACGACAGAAGTGCACTTCTATAGTTAGTGACATGTATGAGTTCAGGACAAGATCTTCCCGCCTCTTTCTACTCTATTAGAGCGAACGCCAGAAAGGAGGTGACCTCCTTCCCTGCGTCGCTCTGCTAAAGTAGCAAAAAGTGGGAGGAGCTTCCCGAGAATTCTTACCCGTCACCGTGTATAGAGCACAGCCCTCACTCAGTCGCTCACTAGTGAACTAAGACTCGTCGCGCACCCACCGAAATCGATGGCAAACTTTGGAGAGCCGGAAGTATTTATGTCCCCCCGTCGTGGCCGCCGGAAATGCTCAAAACACTCTCTATAAGTAATCGTCACGATAAGACAAACAATGAAGAAATTCGTGAATTTTATGTTTACTGAGAATAAACTTGGGTTTATAAAATAAACTTGTTGACCGTCGTTCGAACCACTAAAGTAGGTAATTTTAGAAGAATTTGGAGAGCGTGTTTTGGTTTTCTGGGCACTGAAAATGCACCTAATTACGATGCGCCCGCTCGGTTCTTCTGCTTCTGATGGTCCTTGTTATAGGAAAACCATTGTAATGTAGACAGTTGCGCGAGTTGCTCTAGATTGAAGATAGTTACAGTTGCGCCCAAAAGGACAGGGACAGAAAAGCGGAAAAGGTAGATGACAGAGAACCGCACTTGTCTGTCGTCTACGTGTTCCTGTTCTCTGTCCCTGTCCTTTTGTGCGCAACTGTAACTATGTTTAATCACACAACCACCCATGCGCCTGTAGCAGAAGTGGCTACTTTACCGCAGCACCATGCTTTCTGCGTGCCCTAAGTCTTTCTAAAGCCTACTAATTTAGTGATCTTTGTTGACGCTCGGCAAGTTAATCATTTGAACCAAGCATTTATTTTCATAAAATAACGCGTTAATAAAAGCAACTTAGTTATTTATAAGATTTGTGACTATTAGCCGCCCTGTTTTGCCCATATCGCCGTATAACTCCCCTGCACATACCGTAATAATGTAGCTTTCACGGATTCTTTCCTAAATCTGGATTACCTGAAGGAACACCCTATATATTTTTTTTCAGGAATTCAGAGGTATTATCATACAAATTTTGCATAACAACTTCTGCATCTTAAAATAAGAGAGGAAGAAAGACCCACTTGTTACTATCAACCACCCATTCGTTGTCCCGGCGACAGTCCTATGCCAAACACTATTTTGCGTGAAATTTTGCTGAAAGTGGTGTCTAACGAAATTAAGAAGACAGCGTTAAAAGTAACTAATGTCCACCGAAAAAGCAACCCCCGATCACATATGAATAATAAGGACGACACTGTTCACCTTTTAATCAAGCTTTCTTTTTCGAATATGGCGATAAAATAGTCTATTATGCTAGATTAGCCTAATCATCATCATGGCAGTTAACCACTTTGAAAGATTACATGTGGTCAAGTCGAAGAATAACATCATGAAAAAAAGACAATTATTAGGAATTTTATAACATCTTGCCGTGTGCAGCGGTATAACATCTGTAAGTAAAAAATGCAATATTAATCTAGTACAAAAAAAATCCACATAACAAAATAGATTAATTTTTTCTCGGAGTTTCTACGTGATGCAAATAAAAAAAAATAACAGTTCAATATTTCTATAAATATTTATTCCACACAGATATGTTCCGCAACAAAGCTATACCCGAACATTGAATTTGGGTTGGCGTTGTTTGACTTGGATTTCGAAGACACGGAGTACAAGTGCCTGCGCGAGCCTCACTTCAAAGGAGTTGGAGGCTACTGGAAGGCTGCTCCAGTTTCAAAATATTTTAAAAATGTCGTCACCAATCCGAACTTTGATATAAATAATACGCTATGTTGAATAAAGTTTTATCATTTGTATCTTACGTAGCATTTTTCCGGTATTATGTTCGTATTCATCGTGGACATGCCACAGTAGCTCACAAAACATCTGTTGCATGAGCAATGTGCATACCCGTCTTGATGATTGACTTTCGAAATAGGAATTTGCTGTGTGGACTTTAGCAATCCTAATCTAAAGCATCAACGTAAATTAGTAAAATATAAGAGAAAACATTAGTATGATGGTGTTTATAGAGGGCGGTGCGAAGGGCGCAGCCTTCTGTTACTACACGTATACCAGGGAGACATATTAAGGTGAATGATATAGACAATAGTATCACAATCACACTGCAATGGAACGAGAGACATTTACATGATGCTTGAAAACCTGAGACTCTGGTTTGAAAAACGGAAACTTGTGAAGTAGGAAGAAAAAGGGACTGACAACGTCTCAATTTTTGAGACGTTGTCAGTCCCTTTTTCTTCCTACTTCACGAGTTTCCGTTTTTCAAGCCAGAGTCCCAGGTTTTCAAACATCATGTATAACTTACACCAGCTCGCCTGCACTTTAACCGTTTTTTCATTGAGGCATTTACAGCCTTGTCTGTCTCTCAATATTAGCAGGATTTTCTTTGGGGCCGCAACTGTATATAACAAACAAACCATCAGACGGCGCTTTCTTGAACGGTTTAAAACGAAAACTTAGACATAGGAGAGTTTTAATAGAAGGGCTTCAACATGTTGGCTCTCCCAAGTAGTTTGGGGTACGCTATTCTAGAACTCTCTGTTAGGAAAAACGTATAGTTGAGCTAGTTGGTTCATCGAAAGACAAACATGTGCTTCAAGGGCAGGGACAAAGAACAAAAAGGACGTATTATTTTGTATTATTTTACACGTATTATTTTTTACACATCACGGGCTCCCGGCACGGGAGGGCGAACAGTTTGTAGATACGTACAGTGACGGTGCACTTATTTTACCTGTCTCTCCCCCTCCCTTAGTTATTCGGAGTGTCCTACCGGCATCACACTAGTTGACCCTATACGTGGAACTAATATAGGTTTATTAAGTGTATGCAGCAGCTCCGGAAAGATCCAATAACTTTTCTCCGTCGTCAAGTAAATATTGAAAATTAACCTAAGTATCATTTCATCCTTGCGCAAAAAAACTTCTCTTCACATTAGTATGTGTAGATTAACGTTACAGCGCACCACAAGAGAAACACTCACAAACACATACACGCTAAATAGATACCCAGTCAGCACACCAATGTTGGTCCTACATTGGCATAACATTGGCTAACACCGGCCTCAATATTGGACAGAATTGGCAGCGCTACCCCATCCAACGTTGGCCCAGTCATTGGTGCCAATGTTGGGCCACGGTTCAGCCATCGTTCCAGCCAATGTCGGCCCCATCGTTGGTAACAATGTTGGGCCACTGCTAAACCATGGTTCCAGCCAATGGTGGTCCCACATTGGCAAATACCGGCGTAATATTGGACAATACTGGAAGTGCGACCCGATCCAATGTTGGCCGCCACTGGTGCTGATTTTTGGCCATCGTTGCACTTGCCCAGCTGTTTGCAAGTGCACTCGCCAAGTTGTTTGTAAAAAGAAAGGTACACAGACTCAAGGGATATTTTTGAAATCTCCTAAAAGTTTATTACACACGGCCTATTCTGTAGGCAAGTACAAACTAAGCACTTTGTAGTATGTGAAGAGGTACTACTCAGCTGTTATACAACTGAGAAGATTGCAAAGCAAACAACAACAGGGGTAATTGTTGGGTAGTGTCCAGTCTTCCGACAGCTGACAGATTTTTTTCCTCGAAATTCTACCGGTAGTCGCCCCTCATTGGCGGTGTAATCAGTTCATCGAACGACATTTCATCGACAGATCGTTTCATCAACACGCGATGTTTCATTAAAAAAAACTCAGAATAGCATTTTTCTTCTTCTTTTGCAAAGAATTGTTGCAGACTTACCATGAAGTAATGTGAAAGGGTGGGCTGGTTCAGTGAGCACGCGCCTCAGGAATACACGCGCTTTGAAATGCCCCTACAGCGTGAAATTCGTGTAACGAATGTCAAGGAAACGTTGAGCCTCAGGAATGCACGCCAAACAAAATGCCCCTACAGCGTGCAATCCGCACAACATATGTCGATGAAACGTGAATGTCGACGCAACTTGTATTCACGAAAAGGTCGTCACGAAACGTGTTTTCGCGAAACGCAGGGTGAATAAGGAAGTCAGTATTCTACCTGCAGTTGTGACATTTTTTCAGACATTATGGCAGGCGACTGTCGGTAAGATTGCAGGAAAATTATTCTCCCGGCTGCCAGGAGATAAGCACTGCCTAGTTGTAGAGGTTACCCGGAAGAGTGTACCCGTAGAAGGACGGACAATGATCACCAAGTAGGTTGCAGCGCTGTTACGCTAAACATACTGGACTTGAAAGATGAATCCGAGGTAGATATCGACACGGGCACTGCAGACCAACCACACAAACTTGAAGGAAGTGATCCGTGAAGATTCAACACGATGTAGCACACGCTGCCGTTTGCCGAACCGAACACTGAACGATTCCGAAGAATGTCTTGCGCTTCTTTGAAGAAATCGACACGGGAAGGACTTTTCGAACGAGATACCATTTACCACAGAAGCGAAATCCACAGCAGGCCCGCAGGCCGCATCGCACGCGAAACTAGGTCCGGTCTTCGCAGGCATTCTGGGTTTGTCAACCGCTAATGCGTCATCCGTCAAACCACGTGATCACGCTTCTGCCGTTTCCCGCGCACAGAGAGCTGATTCAAGCGATAAAAAGTACACGGTTCATTGGTCCGGCGAGTACGCACCGTCTACCACGCCTTCAGCTTAGGGAGAGAGAGAAGACGAGAGAAGGAGTTGAAAGGAAGCAGGCTATACTTTGTTCCACCTTAGGTCCGAGCGCGGCCGATGTTATGAGCGGAAGGGCCAATCAAACAGAGTAAAAAGCGCAACGTCATGGCGTGCTCTCTGCACTTGACTAGCCGGCGGAGGAGCAGTGCACAGAGAGACGGCGGATACCGGCTGGTCCTATCAACTGCAGAGAGCACGCCATGACGTTGTGCCTCTTTCGCTGTTTGATTGGCCCTTCGGCTCATAAGCTAAAGACATTGTGTAGCAATGGCGCAACTTCATCTCTAAAGGTCTTATAGAAAGCTGCACTAATTCCGTCGGGTCCAGGTGTTTTTCCAGGGCTCAATTCATTTATTGCTTTCATTATTTGTGTCACGGTGATCGGTATCTGAAGAAATTCCTTTGTTTCCTCATTTAGCGTCGGCAAAAGCACTAAGAACTCCTCCATAAATTTTTCACTTCCAGTGGGCTGTGCGCGAACAATTTTGAATTATACTCAAAAAACGCTTGTTCAATATCTGTTTGGTCCTTCATAATCTTTCCATCCTTTTCGATTTCGCTTACTGTATTTTTTCGTGCATAACGTTTTTCCATGCCCCACGCCTTTTTTGTCGGAAATTCCCCTACAGCGAACTTTTCCGCTCGTGCTCTGACAATAGCTCCGTGATAACGTTCTTGATCTAGGACTTCCATTTTTTTTCCTTCAATTCACGTATATCGTTTTTGAATTCACCCGGTGACTTACTTTCTTCTCTGATGAGCGTTCGAATGTTTCTACGCATGATCGCCTCATCATTTCTCTGAAGTGCATTTGCAGCACAGGCTTTTTCTATGGCTATCATTTTAAACTCTTGTTTAAAACCCTCCCATTCAGCTGCGTAGTTGCTTGAAACTTCTTCTAACTTGTTTAAGAGGCCTCGTACCAATTTTGTAAACCCTTCGTCGTCTAAGAGTCAACAGTTCAAGTTCCCTAGTTCCCAGGAAAACTTTGGTCGCCTATGAGTGCTTCCCAAAACAAAAGAAACTAAGCAGTGGTCACTGAACGAAACCGGAACTACTTGATATTCATTGTAAACTGGCATTTGTTCTAATGATATGTAAACTCTGTCCAACCGAGCGTGGCTGACTCCTTGGAAATGAGTGTACTGAACAGTTCCCACTTGACCGATGCATTCCGCAACGCCATAAAGACCTGCTTCGGTGACGATGTCATTCAATACCAACCTTCCAGCATCTCTGTACGGGGTCACTCCGGTTTTATCTTTTGCTGAACAGACACAATTGAAATCTCCAAGCAAAATAACAGTACGTTCGCACATTCAGTAACCATGGACAAATTCAAAGAAGATTTTGCGGTCCACTGCAGAATTCGGCGCGTACAGACAAATAACACGCCAGTGTGTTGAAAAGTATTAAAATCACAAATCGCAAGCCTACCCGTTAGACATGTGACAACTAACTGTACAGTTATACCGATCGAATCCTTTAAGAAAAAAAAGCAACCTCCGGAATTTCCTACTGCATGACTCACACAAATGTTTTACCGCGATGTAAAGGATCGTAACATGCTCTCAGTGTGCTCATCGCTCTCCACTTTTTCTCTTGTATTGCAACTATGTCTAGCTCTTGGTCAATAAACTGGCGATTCAGCTGATACTGCTTGCTCCTATCACTTAGACCTCGAACATTCAAAGTGCCTACACGCAATGGCTTTTCAAGGACTGGTGTGGTCAGTTGCGTGGACACACTAAGAGCATATACTGCCTCAAACACAAACTGTTACTGGGGCGGCGGGCTGCCTTGAGACAAGGACGATGACCGCTTTGGAGACCCTCCGCGACTTTTCTTGTTCTTGACATCATCCCCCTCTTGTTGCAAGCACTGCCGAGGCTGCTTACCTGGTCCGTCCACAGCCGCAGCTGCCTCTTCGTGTCTTCGCTTAATCATCGACGTGTTGAAGTCCATGTCGTTGCCGTGTTTCTCGCCCTTGGAGGTTTTAGTTGTACCAGATACAGCCACGTTCCTGTCTTCGCTACTTTGCGTCATCGAAGAAGTCTGCTTAATCTCCGACTTTCCTTGTCGTTCTTCATCCTTGGTATTCGGTGCTTCAGTAGGTGCTTGAGTATTGCTACCGTGTGCAGCTTCACTGTTCGCACCCACGGCCACGCTTGCAGCTTCCTCGGCCTCGACCTCGTCCATCAGTTCCTCGTTGACGCCGCCACGATCGTTGTGCACTGCCACAGCTCGGGCGTACGTGCGGGTGCAGTCCGTGTTTTCGTGCCCGAAACCACGACACTCAGAGCACCAAGGCGCCCTACACTCGCGCCGTATGTGCCCAGTGCGTCGGCAATGTAGGCAAACGGGCGCACGCCCGGGAGCCACTACAAGGACCGTGCCCCCGTAGAATCGGAGCTGGTGCAATAGGCTCTCTAGTGTTAGGTCCTGGCGGAGAGTTAGGACCACTGACAGCGTTTTAAACTCGACACCCACGACTCCGTCCACCTTCCGTATCTCACGAACGACACTCTTTACCTCGCCGTACGGCTCGAAAGCGCGGAGGACAGTGTCGACCGGCACGTCAAAGGTCACCAAATGCAGCTTCATCCTGACTTCCGTCCGGTATGGGTCAATCGCTAGGCAGCGATGCCCCTTCACCTGGATTTCACCGGCTTGCAGCAGCGTCTCCTTGGCCTTTGGTGTTTTCAACTTGAGGAGCCACACGTGACCCATCTGATAGGCTCCGAGACCTGCCAACTCCGACAATAGGGAGTATTCACTGGAGGCCATAGCTGTGTTCGTGAATGCTGAGCGCGTGCTGATGGCGAGCTTCCACAGTACTTTTGCAACGTGCATCCCGCACCATCAAGATTGCTAGTCTTACCAGCCTATTAATGTGAGCTGGTTGAAAGCATGTGCTTTAAACATTGACCTCATATATGGCGTCCAGTGAATACTTCCTATACTCCAGCCTGTTGTAACGGTCGGACAAAATCTTCGGCCCGGTATGGGCGTCCGCCGGTGTCGCAGTGCAACACTACGCTGTTCTTCACCATTTCTCCGGTTGGTAAATGTGGCAGGATGGTCCAGTATTCTACAGTCATAGTTCCCTTAGTACCGGCCGAAGCCTCAACAGTTTCCCGGCCCGGGGCCGGTGAGTTTTCCTTGGAGAACATTGAAAAGCGTCCGTTTGGAACGGCGTCTTCTTCTTTCTCCCCAGTCTACATTCCTATACACTTGACCAGTCAACACCACCAGCTTATATACTGCTGTATTTTCTGTGACCGATTAGGATGGTGACCTCTGTGATATTTTGCCTAAATACGAAAAGACTGTGCAAGATTTACCCGTATATATTATATTCCTCTACTGCCTGCCGGTGACTTGATTTCGGTTCTCGACGCAACGCAGTCAAGCGCACTCAAACGCAAGTGTCTGGTCACCGGCACATCTGTGCTTCGTATGAAGCGTGGAATCCAATTCAAGGAATCATCTTGGCACGCGATATAAGCAGCGGGAATGTCCTGGTTTCTCGCTGCCGCAACGCAGTCAAACGCAACTGTCTGAACCATCGGCACTTCGGTGCATCCACAAATGTTGTCGTCGAGAGAATTAAGTTTATGACAAGACACCAAGCTCCGGATGAGAGCGTTTTGGAGTATCTTGGCGCATTAAGGCACCTTGGATCATTTTGCGATTTCTGGGAGTCACTGGATAGCCGCATAGCGGAAATGTTCTTGGCCGGAATTCAGTCGACGGAGGTGCGGGATCGCTTGATCCGTGAGGCTGTAGGAGCTAACGCACCTAGCCTCGACCGTGCTGTCTCCATAGCGCAGCAATTCGAAAACACTTGTCGTGACTGTGACCTATACCGTCATCTTTATTCTGACATGCGCCCCAAGGCGTCACAGGCCGCTACAGCCACATGATTAAATCAGCGAACAACCTTGGGAAACTGCTGAAGAAAACAGAAGACAGGAAATACGCTGAAACTCACAACTCAATGTATCTTCGAAAGAGAAGAAGAAAGAAAATGACACAGAAAACGCAGGCATGTGCAAATGGCTAGCGAACTCCGGAGCGCTCTCCGGGGCGCGAGGCAATAAGGAGTATTCACTGGGCGCCATATTTGTGGGTGATGTCTAGAGCGCATGCTCTGAACGAGCCCACATTAATAGGCTGCTAAGATCTGCAATATTGAGGGTGCGGAACGCACGTTACAAAAGAACCCTGGAAGCTATCCATCAGCACGCGCTCAGCAGTTGTGCACACAGCTATGGCCGCCAGTGAATACTTCCTGTAGCTGTAGACATTCAACGCTTTAAAAAGGATATTTCTTTTTGAGATAAAGCCAATGATGGCTGACTCACACAGCGCTCCCCCAAACCTTGTATATTAAACGCCTCATAAATTTCTCTGGTAAGTTTTTCCCGAAATCTACCTATAATATTATTATTAGCCAATGTTGGACTACATGAACGATTTCGACAGTGTAAAGGCAAGTGACCTCCTGCGTTGTATCTAAGTGATAGGGAATGTTCACGAAGCCTGCCCTACTGAAAAAAACCATTTGAAATTCAAACGAGTGTGAAACTGGTCGCCCGTTCGAATCAAATGGGAGGCAAACGTGTAGATCCGTTTGGATCAAGCGTGATTATGGGATACGGGTACCCGTTTGAAACGGTACCCGTTTGATACGGGTACCTGTTTGATACGGGTGCCCGTTTGATACGGGTGCCCGTTTGATACGGGTGCCGGTTCGACCAGGCACGTGACCACACATTTGAACGCGCCATTCGGATAGGCAATTTATTCGCTAGCCCTAAATGGGTATCGTCTGGAAGGTTGGTTATGTTAATCTTATTTAAAACGTCCCGAAACTCATAGACCTATTTCTAACATGGAGGAAACACGTGGTAAAAATCGTGCTCGCGCAGGTGCTTGCAAATGGGCAGGAAAACAGACACAAAAGATCGTTTACAATTCCCCTACAAGTTTATTACAACTTATTCCTCAGACAAGTACAAACGTGCAAGCGTTATGTGAAATGTGCAGAGGCACTCTTATACTGCCGAGGTAATTTCAGACTATATGGCAGACTTTGGGAAAAATTATTCTCCCGGCTGCCGCGACATTAGGCGCTGCATAATTATATAGATAATCTGGAAGAGTACGCGTAAAAGAACGGTCAATCGTTGCCACAAGCAGGTTGCAGTGCACTTACCATAATAATAGCTGACTTGAAAGATGTAATCCAAAATATAATTCGACACGGTCAAAGCAGGACAACCACACAAACACAAAAACGAGAAAGAAGGCTCCTTGAAGTTTCAACACGATGCGGCGCACAAGCTGTCATGTGCGGAACACAACCAAACCGCAAGAATTCCTGACTTCTTTGAAGAGTCGCTTGTTGCCGATATACGCGTAGGACTTTTCGAACACTGATAGCTTTGGTGCACATCCAATACGTTGTCGCGAGACATCCTAATAAGACCGCAGGGTTAGACGACAGATCGAAGCAGGTAGGACGAGCGAAGTTCAAACTGCAACTGAGAACAAGCAGACAAAGAAAAAAGCGGCTGCTGGGCCCTCCCTTCCGGATCTCGAAGCTTATCAGCGTGTAGCTCGCGCGCTGCTGTGGGTCACGTGACAGAGCTGACCAGAGAGGAGGAAGGGGTCAAGGTCAAGGCGAAGGACAGCGGGGCGCACCCCATCCTTCTAAAAAAAAAAAAAAAAAAAAACAAGAGTCGCGGTTAGATTTTTTTTTTTTTTTGCAGTGAACGCTAGGGGAGAGGGTGCACCACCGCTGTACCGCTGTAAACGCGCTTTCCTCCTCTCTTCGAATTGCAACAGAACGTTGACTATGCCGCGTTTGCAGCCTCTGAAAGCAGGCGAATTTTTTTAGCACGCTTGGAACCTGGAGATGGCGCGCGCCGGCCTGAAGCTCGGCTTGCGCCCGAGCGAAAAAAATCACCCAGCGCGAGCTCGTAATTTGACTGCTGCAACAGCGGGCCTGCTCTCGCAATGCTCGATGTTCGTACAGCCACGTGTTCGCGCGTTACCTTCGCTGAGTCTTGAATTGAGGCGAAGCGGGGTCAAGAAGTATATTCTTTCACGCGGTCGCGTCCTCTGCGAGAGAGATTCGAGCTGAATAAGTAAATTTAGGAAACAAAGAACGCCAAAGTTTTAAAATTCTGTCAAAAATATCGGGTCGGCAACGTCGCACGTTTACGTGAAAAAATGTTTATTGTTGTTGCAGTATAAGCGAACATCAGCTCAATCAAAATATAAATATAATTACTTGCATTACGCGGACGATTGTAAATCGATGAACCGGCGCTCCTCCGCTTTCCCGAAACAGGCTGCCACTGCTGAAACTGGCGTGCCCATGCCCCCGACCTGTACGTTCAGTATTAAACGGGCTCCGGAGAGCCGTTTGATTAAACCTGTACAGCTTGCCGGTCACCGGTCACCTGTTTGTGCAACATGGTCACCGGTTTGAGGAAACGTGCGACAACTTTGCCCAAACGAGTGACCCATTTGCCCAGACAACTGACCCGTTTGCCAAAGAAGTGACCTGTTTGCCCAAATAGGTGACCGTTACGGCTCATACGGGGGACCCCTTTGAGCCATACGGGCGACCCCTTTGACAAACTGGTGGCCTGTATGGCTAAACTGTTAACGGTATGAACCCGTTTACTTTCATATAGGCACCAAATGTTTTTTTTCAGTAGGGTGTCGTTAATACACCGTCCAGTTTGTCCGACATAAGTTCTACCACATTACACCGGGATGCTGTACACCACGCACGAGGTACAGGGCACAAACGGTGAGACATGTTTTTGTTACACTTGTGTCTGGATACCTTTTCTATGCCGATATGAACCTTTGAACAAATTTGGGCGATTTTTTGGGGGGCAGAAAAAACAACCGGTACGCCGTATCGTTGAGATGCATGTTTTAGGTTATGAGATACCTTGTGTAAGTACGGGACCACTACCACCCGTTTTCTCTCAACATCGCGCCTAGGGTTTTCTGCTCCATTTACTTTTTTAACCAAGACACGCACCACTTCACTTAAAACCGGCCAGGAAAAGCCAGAAGACCGCAGTCTTTGAATTGGCACATTAAAGCTATCCTTAATACAATGAAAACACGACTTTTTAAGAGCTGAGCCAAGGCATGAGAGTGCAATACCCCTCTTTACAATTTTTGAATGTGCCGAGGCGTAAGGTGCTACAGCCGTTGAGAGAATTTCTGCTTCCCCAAGACAAGATGGTGATAGGCGGCATTTTTTCGCTTCGTCTGCCTCTGAAGGTTCCTTCCCTCGTCGACATGAGTCACGAGTGCTCACCCGTACGTTTGAGCGTCGATCACCGCGCGACGGCCCACCGGGAGCGCGCGCCTTTCTGCACGAGGTTCCGCCATGCTCCTTCTGCGGTCGCCGGCCCCATCCCCGAGAGCAGTGCCCTGCTTCGAGGGCCGCGTGCTTTTCATGTGGGAAACTTGGACATTTCGCCAATGTCTGTCGGAGTTGTCCGCCGACTTCCGTCAGTGATCATCGTCAGCTGGCCGTCCCATCTCGTCGAGGCGTCGGTCGACGGCGCCCAGGTTCCGGTGCCAGCCAAGACAAGGCTCCCATTCACGGCATCGTCACCTACCCGGACGAAGACAATGACGACGAACTGCGACCGAGTGTCTACACTGCGGAGTCATCCGATACACTTCGGGAACAACAGTTCAACCACAGACGTCGGAACTTCATCGCCGAAGTTCAGGTGACTAGCTTTCCGATCGCATTGCTCATCGATACCGGATCAGAGGTGTCCATTCATTCTGACGCCCATTTTAACCGCATCAACGGAGATGGACAAATTCAACTCATAAGGCCAACGCGCACTTTGGTGCACTACCTTCAAGGGTCCATTCCTGTTTTGGGCTGTTTTCATGCCAATGTCCTTTTAAAAATCGTTTCGCAACTATTCTTTTTATGTTGTTCGCAAAGGTCGGTCATTACTCGACACTGATGCTGTGCATGAGCTCAAGCTCATTTTGACGGGCGTTCAGCTAAAATGTTTTCATATCGATGCATCTACTCCCGGACATCTAAAGCCCGGAGTTTCGAAGACACCATTCGCAGCGGCTGGATGCTATCCGCCCAGTTCGTCCAATGCCTCTAACACACTGTCTACAGCTGCACGTGCGTCTGGCTCTCACGGCAACCAGTTTGCGTCCACAAAAGATCCGTCGACATCCTGTACATCACCACCGGATCCAGAGTCTTCCTCGGTGAGGGACGTTTCAAAACTTCCTCCCGGTTTTGAGGAGTTCGAAGAACTGTTTTCCCCTGAGTTGGGTTTGGTAAAAAATCAGACACACACTGTCACTGTTCGTCACCATATTCCACCGGTTCAAGCGAAGCTCCGTCGATTGCCAATCACGTTACGTGAGTCGGTCACTGCCGTGATTCAGAAGCTCGAGCGACAGGGAGTTATCGAACGCATAAACGCGTCCGAAGGGGTTTCCCCCATAGTTGTTGTAAAGAAGAAGGACGGTGACATCCGGATGTGTGATGACTTGCGAGCACCTACGCGCGATCGTCATAGACCCATTTCCACTCCCGCACATTGGTGAACTTTTGAGCTCGCTCAAGGGAGTGTCGCATTTTTCGAAGCTCAATCTTGCATCCGAATATCATCAGGTGCGGCTTGACCCAAAAAGTCGGGATCTCAGAGCGCTTATAACGCATGAAGGCCTGTTCCGTTTCAAACGAGTTTGCTTCGGCCTGGCATCCGTACCAGCTGCATTTCAACAAGTTATGTCAAGCATTCTCAGGGACTGTAGAGGGGCTCCGTTTTACTTGGACGGCGTCATAGTGTACGGGTCATCGCCACAAGAGCATGACGACAATTTGCGTGAAGTCCTCAAGAGGATCATAAAAGCAGGAATGAAGTTCAACAAGAAGGCCGTCTTTAAGGTTTCTGAGCTTTCCTTTCTTGGCCATCGTCTGTCAGCGGAAGGTTTAGCGCCCCTTCCGTCTAAGATTGACGCGGTGTTGAATTTTCCCGTACCAACCGAACCTCTTCCGTTGAAGGCATTCCTTGGCTTGGTGGAATATTAGAGTAAATTTAATCCCAACTGTGCGACGGTTGTCGAACCTATGGGCCGTCTCTTGCGCAAGGCGTTTCGTTTCTCTGGTCTTCAAATGTGGAGGCCACCTTCCAGAAGGTTAAGACCTGTCTGCGACAAGCACCCATTTTGTCAATGTTTGACACCACACTTCCGGTCGTCGTTTCAACCGACGCTTCAAATTAATTACTGCTTGGGAGCTGTTCTTTAAGAACTGCATGGAAAACATCTGAAGACTGTCCCGTTTGCGTCTCGTTCCCTCACTGAGACAGAGCGCAAGTATTCAACGGGCGAAAAGGAAGCTCTCACCATCCTGTGGGCTTGTGAAAAATGACGCGTATACCTCTGGGGTCGACAATTCACCATCCGCACCGACCACCAAGCTCGTGTAGCCCTAATAATCTCAAGGAACAGGAGCTCGTCCACACCGTATCAGCCGATGGACGGCGAGGCTTTTCAACTGCAATTTTCTCATTGAGTATCGTAAGGGCAGTGACAACCTCATCGCCAACGCTCTCTCTCGTCTTCCTGTGTCCGACACTGAAGATGGCACGACGTTCAAGGAAGAGGTTGTTTCAATTGTTTGTGCCTCCCTCAACCAGAAGGATTTCCAAGGAATTCAAGCAGTTCTACGTGGTTCGTGATCAGCTCTCCGAGATCGACGGACTTTTGTTCCAAGAAGAAAGGATTGTCGTTCCTTCCAGCTTGCGCGACCACGTCATCGAGATTTGCCATGAGACTCGCCAAGGGATAACGAGGACCACGAGCCTCATCAAGGACCTCTGCTGGTGGCCTCACATCAAACAATTTGTCTACAATTGTACAGTTTGTCAACCGACGGACAAGCCTGCCAAGGCATCCCCTGCACCCCTGCAGCCTGTCGAGTTTCCCTCTCGTCTATGGACGAAGTTGGAAACGGACATCGTTGGCCCTTTCGTACGTGCTCCGCCTGACGACGTTTTTTTTTGTTTTTTTTTTATAACTTTGATTGACTACCACAGCAAGTGGCCGGAGGTGGCTGCGGTGCAGAGCGTAACAACTGCTTCGGTGATTGATATCCTGTGGTCCATCTTCGCCCGGGCGGGACTTCCGGAAGAAATCACCACGGACAATGGTCCACAGTTTATCTCAAGGGTGTTTGCAGAGTTCTTGAAAACTCATGGCATAAGGCATGTGAAGTCGTCCCTCTACCACCCTCAGGCGAATGGGCAGGTAGAAAGATTTAACCGCGTTCTGAAGTCATTCGTTCAGCTAGCTTTGGTACAACATCGTCGTCTACACGACGCCGTCGTTGAGTATTTGGGTGTCTACCGTAACACTCGCCATGCTGCTACAGGAGAAACTCCTGCGTTCCTTTTGCACGGTCGAAATCAGCGTACACGCCTGCAACTCACAGGTCGAGAAACACCCGAACCTCGTCATCATAGAACCACAGTTCAACAACAGCTCCCTAAGTTGGTTAAGAACTACCAGGAGAAGATGAAAGAGTATTCTGACACACGGTCTGCCGTGAAACAACCCTCTTTTGCCCCTGGACACTCAGTGAAGGTCTTTAAGCCAAGACACAAAGGAAACCTACAAATGAAGCACTCATCGCCACAAAGAATTCACCAGCAAGTTGATCCGGCAACGTATAAGTTGGACGACGAAACAACTTGGAAGGCAACAAAATTAACACATACAACGTTGGATCCTCAAAAGGACAGGTCGTCGTGGTCTAAATAAGACAATACACTGCAGGTGCAGCAGCTGTTCACAGAGCTGTTAGGATGCTTTTATTTTTATTGTTTTTAGGTTTTCTCCAACTGGACTTATAACCCGAACATGCCTGCAAGAGCTGCCTGCAGAAAGAAATTAATTGTTGCGTACTATTTTAAAGTGAAATTCACACACTAATTCTAGATTACTAGTCAGTGAGAGGCTAAGAACACGGGGCAAGGGAAAGGGGGAAGAAAGTTGACGGAATGCTGAAGAGGAGAGAAGAAAACCTCTCCCCTCCAGCATCCCGTCTGCTTTCTCCTCTGCGTATTTTCTTGCCCTGTGTTCTTAGCCCGGTACTATTAGCATGATCATGCCAATCATTATTACAAACAAAGGTAACTGTTCAAGTAATACTTTATTGGAGAGCATATGTTATATATTACTTTTTTCAATGTCTGCACCAGACATGCAGTCTGGCTTCGCATATTGGCCAGCACTAGTCCGAATAGTCAACGGGATCTAGAAAAAAAAGTCAATTTCAAAAGCACTAATAATAAAAACAGGTAATCTGAGAAACTTACCATCATGTCGAACATATCCGGCTTTTCACTCCAGCTTTTTCAGTTTCTCTCCAGCGTGGCACAGCCACACTTTGAAGATGGTCTCCACGCCAGCTTTGTTTGCACACTCAACATTTGCTTTCTCTGCCCCTGAAACATTGATTTGTGATGACAGTCAAAGCAGAAAACTAAGATGGTCTAGAAAAAAAATCTCAATCAATATCCATAAAAAAAGATGTTCCTGAAAATTATGTCCCTTAGTGCTAACGCGCATCTATACATGACTATCTGACCCACACAGCAAAAGTTTCACCTATTTAGAAAGAACTATGTTCAGAAAATAGTATCGTCCTCCCACTTCCGTGTCAGATTAGTTTGTCGGTTTTCATGTAAAATCAGTCTTACTTAATTTAGCGTCAGGGCAAGAATATTCAATGCCATCTGCATTTGACGCTATCTCTGAACTCGACAAGGCCCTTGTGCAATATTTTACATAACTAGTTTAGTGAACGACTTAGATGACTCGCACACGGCAAACAAAAGTGTCTTCCTGTAAATGATGTCTGCCACATTGAGATCCCGAAACTTTCCTTTGCCTTTCTGGCCTACCCAGCTGAAATTGACAGCCACTTGGTGGCTAAGCAAGACCTCCAAGATGTTCCTGGTAGCAGACCCCATGGGTCTGCCAGCAAGGCCAGTGAACAGATGCCGCTAAAAAGAATATATTGGATCACATGGACGCTCTTATTAAGTCAAAGGTTACGAAATATGACAAGATTGAGAATCTTTCATACCAGAAGCGTTATTTTCCTTTCGTCCGAAGATAGACTCGTTGATATATTTCTTCTTCCTCAAATCGTCGTCATCTTCTCCTTCGCCATTAATGAGAACATTTTAAATTTTTAAACACCAGAAACCACATAGACAATAAACATTAATAATTAAATGATAAATAAACAAATAAATGCCTACTAAAATTAATAAATCTGACAAAATTAAAAACAAAAATAATTTTTTTTTAATTTATAATAAAAAAATTGAACTTATTTTTTTATTTTTTTTGTTTTATTTATTTTCAGGTTTCATTTATTTATTTTTTATTAATATTTATTTAATAATGTTTATTGGCTATATGGTTTCTGGTGTTTAAAAATTTAAAATGTTCTTATTAACGCCGAAGAAGACGAAGATTTGAGGGAGAAGGAATATATCACTGAGTTTAGTCAGCGCTGCGAGTCTGTTTCCTTCTTGTGTGCCTGTGAGTGTGTCTGTATATCCGCGCTGTTCCATCAGAGCATGAATTACCAACTAGCCCAAGCATCCACATTATCAAGCCATCATCAACCTCGAGGCTATTTCTGTTTCTGTCCTGGTTTGGCTTAGCTTGCTTGGGTCTCTCGGATGGGTGGATAATTGCAATAACGGTACGCCTTGTAGTAGATGGTAGCTTGCGCCACCTAGATTCAATGTTGCCAATAGAACTGAATTCCGAAATACTGCACAAATGCAAAACTAATAATAATTGTAGTGCGTCCTGGTTTTATTAAAGAATTGTTTAATCAAAACTATAGTTAAAAAATGTCCTAAACTTACACACCTACATGTAATAATTTTTATGTGAAATTTAGTTTAGCAGTAAACATGAACTGTGTATACTACCGCCATTTCATTCATTTATTTTTTTAACCCAATCAAATTGAGGACGTATATAATACATCTACTTTGTATCCTTCGTCCTCAATAAGTCCTCAGAAGAACGTTTCCAGGATGATCCAGCGACTGACGTTCTTAGGATGTCCTGATGACGTCTTGAAAACCGTGAGGACCTTTGTACCTTTTGAGGACGTCCTGAGGATGTCGGGTGTTGTCTGGGACCAAGACAACACTTGGACATTCCAGGATGTCCTCAGGACAACCTTTTCAGGACATTATGATGTCCTGAGGATGTCCTCAAATGATCCTGGAAACATCCTAAAAACGTCCTATTGTCCGGTCTTAGGACATCTTCGGAACTTCCTCAAGAGGGCAGCCAAGGATTTTTCTAGTACATTTTTAAGACAATGCACTGCAGGTGCAGCTGTGCACTGAGCTGTTAGAATGCTTTCATTCTTTATTGTTTTTAGGTTTTCTCCAACTGGATTTTGAACCTGAACATGCCTGCAAGAGCTGCCTGCAGAAAGAAATTCATTGTTGTGTGCTATTTTAAAGGAAAATTCACACAAATTCTAGATTACTAGTCAGTGGGAGGCTAAGAACATAGGGCAAGGGAATGGGGAAGAAAGCTGACGGAATGCTGAAGAGGAAAGGAGAGAACCTCTCCCCTCCAGCATCCCGTCTGCTTTCTCCTCTGCGTATTTTCTTGCCCTGTGTTCTTAGCCTGGTACTATTAGCATGATCATGCCAATCATTATTACAAAGAAAGGTAACTGTTCAAGAAATACTTTATTGGGGAGCAAATGTTATACATGACATTTTTCAACGTCTGCACATGCAGTCTCGCTTCGCATCTTGGCCAGCCCTAGTCCGAATGGCCAGCAGGATCTGCAAAATAAAATCAATTCCATAAGCATTAATAATAAAAACAGGTAATGTGAGAAACTTACCATCATGTCAAACATCTCCGGCTTTTGACTGCAGCTTTTTCAGTTTCTCTCCAGCGTGGCGCAGCCACACTTTGATGATGGTCTCTACGTCAGCTTTGTTTGCACACTCAACATTTGCTTTCACTGCCCCTGAAACATTTATTTGTGATGACATTCACAGCAGAAAACTAAGACGGTCTGGAAAAAAATTACAATTAATGTTTCGTGCGAGGAAGATGCCCTTGCTACCGAATCTACTTTCGCACAGTTGATAAGCTCGAAGCATTCGTTTATGCGGCGGCATATCTTTCCCGCCGAAATTGCCGTTCACCGCTTTCCGTCGTTTCGAAGAAGTACTACATATAAAAGAACACTAACCATTCTCTTGCATTGCTGTCATCGCCAATTGGCATGGAACAGCGCGGATATACAGACTCGCAGCGCTGACTAACAACTCAGTGATATATTTCTTCTTTTTCAAATCGTCATCTTCTTCGCCTTCGCCGTTAATGAGAACGTTTTAAATTTTGAAATACCAGACACCAAATAGCCAAGAAACATTAATAAGTAAAAAATAAATAAATAAATAAATGACAACAAAAAAAAATAAAAAAATAATAAAATATAATAATAAAAATGATTCAGAAAAGAAATTATAATTAAAAAACTAAACTTATTTTTTTTAGTTGTCATTTATTGATTGATTTATTATTTACTTATTAATGTTTCTTGGATATTTGGTTTCTGGTGTTTAAAAATTTTAAATGTTCTCATTAACGGCGAAGGAGAAGAAGATGACTATTTGATAAAGAAATCACTCCTGGCTTGGCTTAGCTTGCTTGGGTCTCTCGGAGTTGGATGTGTAGATAATAGACCCTTCCCGAAATTCAGTGCCATCTGGTGGCTATAACGGCAGTTTAACTTTTGCCGTACTAATGGCGGCAATGAAAATGGAGTCTGCCGTATTTTATCGGGCGCCGTCACTTTGGCAAGTCAACGGCAAACGACAGTGTGCGCTTCACTGTACATTTCCTTCTCGATCTTTTTCAGTGACGACATAAACAAAGATGAAACCAGTCAGAACGAAGCGTCAACCCACGTACACGGCTTGATAAAGTTTTACAAATCAAGGGGCTTTGAAGCACCTTGATGCTACCAACAGATTGGCTGGGCCCGAGCTAGAAATGAACGCTTACGCAGATCTTGCTTTCTATTCCTGCTTCGCATCGTGCTAACGTCACGAATGTATAAGCCTCGAATTATCTGCTAAGGAGCATCTTCAACTTCTTCCTTCATCAGTAAACAGAAGACCGCCATTAGTACGGCACATATGCCATTTTTTCGATGATGATAGTGATCAAAGTGGCCAGACTGAATTTCGGAAAGGGTCTATTGCAATAACGGTACGCTTTGTAGTAGGCGGTAGCTTGCGCCACCTAGATTGAATGTTGCCAATGGAACTGAATTCTGAAATATTGCGCAAATACAAAAATAGTAATAATAATTGTAGTGCGTCCTTGTTTTATTAACAAATTGTTTGATCAAAACTATAGTTAAAAGATGTCCTAAACTTATACAACTAGATGTAATAATTTGTATGTGAAATTTAGTTTAGCAGTAAACGTGAACTGTGTATAATACCGCCATTTTATTCATTTATTTTTTTTAAAAACGCAATCAAACTGGGGACGTATGTATTACCGCTAAAGCCTGATTCACATGGTGCGAATTTGCCTGCGATTTCGCAACTACGACACCGTTCTTGCGACACAACGCAGTTGCGGTGCGAATTTGACAAATTCGCGCTTCCGTATTTTGCCAAACTTTCCTTGCGACGCCGTTCTTGCGAAGGGATGGACAACCAATAAAACGCGGCTCGTGAAAGACGTCACAGTGGTCACAGAAACGTGGTAATGAAAAATACGAAAAAGGCTTCAGCTACGTCGTCGTCTTCAAAATTCGCTGCGGGGGTAGGGCGGCAGATGTGCTCCTCATGAGTGAATGTTTTCATTATGGGTGGAACCAGCTGAACAATAAAGGAAAGAGAGACAGAAAAGACACCCTATCGCTGGACTACCAACTATTTTAATAAAGCGTCCTCCTCTTCTACTAAACCTTTTGCATATCAATTTTTTTTTCTCTTTTGTCTAATTGTGTCTAATTGCCCAAATTTCACGACTTCACAATGCCGGATATCCAAAAACCTTATTGGCCTCCATATGTGAAAAAATATGCCGCAGTGTCAAGAGGAACAATGCCCAAAGTGAAGAACAAGCAAAGAAAACAAAGAAGCCGTTTGCAGTAATCCCGTACGTTCATGGGGTCACCCACAAATTGAAAAAAAAATAGCAAACCGGGCAAAACGTTGAAGTTGTGTGCTCGGCCCCCAATAAGGCTTATTCCCTATGCCGCAGGATCAACCAGACACAAACGGACAAGAAAGACATGTGTGACACTCGGCACAGGACCAAATACCTTCCGTGCCAAAAAGGAGTCGTTTACAACATACCGTTAACATGTGAACGATGCTATATTGGTCAGACCGGGAGATGCGTAAACGACCGTGCACGTGAACATGTGGCCAACGTTAAGAATCTCGCGGGACCAGGACACCTCGCTGCCCATTGTCGAACTTGCAAGTGCAAACCCAAGCCTGAGCAAGCCAGCATCATAGGACACCATAAAAACCAGCTTGCAAGGGAGATGTTGGAGGCCTTGGCTATAGACAACGAAGAAGAAAACTGTGTGAGCTCCGCCTCAATAATCCTGCAACCGCAAGAAAAGCTCTTTCTGAAGGGCGCCCTCTCTGCTAAGCAAAAATAGAAAAACACAATTAGACAAAAGAGAAAAAAAAATTGATATGCAAAAGGTTTAGTAGAAGAGGAGGACGCTTTATTAAAATAGTTGGTAGTCCAGCGATAGGGTGTCTTTTCTGTCTCTCTTTCCTTTATTGTTCAGCTGGTTCCACCCATAATGTATCAAAACCAACTAGCTCAACTCATCCCAGTAGTGAATGTTTTCGCCGGGGGATGTAAGTTTGAGTTCGGCATTGAAACGAATTGGCGTTTGCGTACCATGCGAGGGTTGTGGTTGCTTCCTTCGTAAAAATGCAGGCGACAATAATTGAGGCTTGTGTTCGATCACTTTGCGTGTGTTACTCATTGCATAGCAGAAAGATCCTTTCTTCAAATCTGTTTGGAGTTGGCACGAAGGCCTGTCTAGAAACCGAGAAACGATGAACTGCATTTTGTAATTAAAGCTATTTGATAAAAATTGAGTTTCACATTTTTACGGAGTGATGTAAACACGCGAGACGCGAGCCAAGCGAGTGCTAGATAAATGAACGCGGCGCCTTGATGGCTCCTTCCAGTGCTGCGCAGCCATTTTCTTCAGAGGTCCTCACTGGGCACACATAAAGTACATTGGCCCATCTGCCCTGCTTCTGTTGTTTCTGGTATGAAAACACATGTTCGAGTTCCATGGGATCACCAGCGACCGTGGCATGCTTTCAAGCGAGATTTTATGAGAGCGCTCGGGGTGTGCACGCGCGTTCTCTGCCCAAAACAGCAGTTTAAATTTACTATTTTTCGTCGAAATAGCCTCCGTAAAAACAATTCTGCTCCCAGCTAAGTGCTGCTACCCCTCTTCCTCCTTCATTTTGGGATGGTACGAATATGATAAATGTCTGTGCATTTCTCATACAAATCCTGTGACAGTTTGGTTTCGTGCATATTTTGTTGTTATTTCACCAACATGATTGTTTTGGCTTTCTTTTACATCTGGCAACCTTTTTATTTTTGTTTATGCCGTTTTCTTTTTCTTTATTTTTAACATGTTCGCAATCGCTAATATTGTTGTGAACAAAAAAGAAAGCTAAACATTTACGTAAGCTTGTTCATGCTGACCTAGACTGAGGAAGTACAGAATGAGTTTTGCACGTTCATACACACACACGATCTGTGTGTGGTCCAGCGTCGGTCCAGCGTGGCGCTCATTTTATAAAAATCAGCTGATAAAACGCGTTCAATGTTAAGTAAAGATACGCTTGGGCATCATAGGCCCAACTAAAACAGGAAAATATCACCTCCCTGTGGGATATCAGCCGGTACGCTGTCCATTTACTTTGGACAATACATGCAACAAAACGTGTCCGCCAGTTTGTCCGTAAAAGAGGCAAAAACCACAACCCATATTATACAAAAATGTTTGACTGATTTACAGGCAACAGGTTCAGTGTGAAAATGAACTAGAGAGGTGACATTAGGAAGGGGTAATCCACGAAGAATTTTTTTTATTACTGTCTTCATATGTTGAAAGATAACAACCAACAAAACGAAAAAGTTGCGATTACAAAACAAACAAAAAAATCACGTTGCTAGAGTCTTGGGGTGCACTGGCGCAAAAAGGCAAATATTTGCGTTTTGCGCGGTGCTGCGAGGCCGCCACTATATTACGCACGCCGCCGTCGATCCGAGCACCCCGTATGAATGGCCGGACGAATTCGACCCCTACGTGGCCCGGAAGCTACAACGCAAACCGCGATGAGAAGGAAACTCACCGTGTCTTCTGTAATAGTTTCGCCATAACCACATAACCCCCTACTGCCCCACCCCACACTGCAGAGAGGACGAATGCTAAGTTTATTCGGCGTCTATAAACACACTCTCTCTCAACACTAAACACCCTCCAGCACGTTGCCGATCTCCCTGAACCCCATAAATGCGCATACTTCGGAGACTACCCAAATAACTCTCATACACCCAAGTTAAGGACTGCGCGTCAGTTCACGGTCTTGCAGAGTGTGCACTGAAAACACTCGCCCCACTTATCCAACCAAGGAGCTGGGAGGATTGAGTGACTAATCCAAGGGCGGCAGAGTATAAATTATGGCTACTCCTAGTTAAGTACATTAAGAACGTACATGGACAAGGAGAATCCCTAATTTCATCTCTCTCCGGTAGCACCGGTCTTGGTACAATACAGATGTTTCACTTTCTCTGTTGAAAGTCCTAGTGGGCCTGACACGCAGGCCGTCTCACACCACAGCGCCCGTCCAAAAGTAGCTAACTCACAGCTGCACAGAATTGTTCTAATGATGGCCTCAGCTCTCTGTTCTAACGGAAATAGCCCAGACAATCCTCACACACAAAAACTTGAAAACTTTGGGATTTGTCACGATACCCCTGACACTGTTTAGAATTTCAGGCCAGCGCATTCCCTTTGCCATGACACTGCACCTTCCTTTACAAAGTACCTGCAGTACAGGCCTCTCAGGCAGTGGCCACTGTGTTGCGTTTTCGGGCAGATTGGTTTAGGTGCCGCGGTCTCAGCCTCGGCAGGTGGAACAACGCGTTCTTCAGCTGTGAGGCCTTCTTGCGCCACTGGTCATCAATAATGTTGCCGAAGTGATCGACTTTATCAGCATAGGCATCTGGCATGTGCAACTTGTTGTCTCGTAGGTAGTTGTGCCGTACACAAGCTGTGAGGACGACTCCAGTGGCGTAGTCTGGGAGGAGGCCGATTGGCCTGCGGAGGGTGCGGAATCCAGTAACCAAAATTCCAAATGCGTTCTCCACGCACCTCCTGGAAATGGGACAAAGACAAAACTGTGTTTTTGTAATTTTAATGCAAGTGCGACAATTCTAAAGGCTACCTCACTCTGCACAGTCGATAGTTGAATATCCCAAGATTATCACTGAGGTATCTGCCAGGATAGGTCCCCAGTTGAAATGCCTTGTCTCCAACAAAGACGTACGCGGCGATAATATGGGAAGATGGCAGCTGATTTGGTGGTGACAAATTCAAGGCACCTTGACTGAAGGTGGTATTAAAGACGGTATTTACTAGACGCCATATGGGCGGGCATTGTTTGCAACGCGTGCTCAAAAAGGACTGCTGCGTATTGCTCGCAAAGATGAGCAATCTTGACGGTGTGAAATATACGTTGCAGATGCGTTGTGCAAACTCACTCATAGCACGTGCTCAACAGCAACCGGCGCAAGCTTTGGCCGCCAGTGAATATGACCTCTACACGAAGCGTTTGATCATTACGAGATGCCAGCGACTCTTTCACGGCATATGAGCGCCATAAGGATACGGTAGGTGTTGGATGAGCCGCGTTTTTATTGGTTGTCTTTCTGTACCGTAGTAGCATCGCTGGTGACGTCACGAAAGATGTTTGACATTTGACGCAGCTCCGATTATTTAATAATTGCACTGAACCTGCCTGTTTGCTGCAACAGCGTCGTCGCAACTGCGAAATCGCAACTAAATTCGCACTATGTGAAACCGTCCTCTTTTCTGCAAGTTGCCAAGAACGATATAAAATGCTTTTGTTTACCTTCATGTATTCTGGGCGAAGCACCTTTCATATATACTGACATGTCTCATGCACCATGGATGCCACTGTTGACACGCCAACCTTGAATTGCAGTGCAAGGTCCTGCATTGACGTTCCTGGTGACAGATACCTGAATGAAAACAAAACATTGCTGTGTATATGAATGTCTGGAAGCCGAGAAGCTAGTAATGAGTTTTCCCTATAAACCAGTTTAATTGCACCTCGTATCCTCTCTAAACGTTGCGGTTTAAAAAGAAGGCCATTCTACCTGAAAGTGATAGCAAGCTGCGCCTGCAACGAAATGGGCTCTCTGACGACATACTGCTTCGTGAGCTTTGTTTCCAGGAAAGCGTGGAGTCTTTCAGAAGTGCTGGGCATCATCCGGTAATATCTTAGAAACTGCGCCGGGTCCTTATGAAGCATAAAAAGGGTCTGCAGAGAAAAAGTATTCCAGAAACCTGCTCGTAGAAAAACACAAGTCGGCTTACCGATGAGTAAAACTCCGATTCTGTGGCTCTGTTTTGCCAGCACGGCCGGAACCACCATCGCCGCGGGATTCCTTCTAGGAGCAGCAGTATTTTCTTCTGTAGAACTAGGTATTTCTTTTTACAGAGCAGCCTGAACTCGTCATCATCTAGAGTAGCGGCCATCATGCTATAGACCTTTCTAATGTTTACAAAATCACAGTCCAGCGTGCGATCTTCACAGCCCAGCACGTGCGTGTTCGTCGCTTCGGAAAGCGAGCAAAGCACGCGCCATACGCACGAACGCTCAAAATGGCACCGGCCACAAGCTCGTTTTTGGAAAGGTCTATATGAAAGACAAGGCGCGCTGCTGCTTGCACGCTTTCAATATGGAACATCGTCCACGTAACGAAACCACCGGGACAACTGTTCGCCTTGCGCGACATGCCACGCAACGCAACAACAAGCTTGCTCAAGCAGTCATGAGCTGCGTTTGTCCCGGTGTCCTTGTCGTATTCGTCGTATTCGTTGCTTTCGTCGTTTTCGTTGCTGCGAACGCAGCCGATGCAAATGTCTGAATCAGCCATAAATATAAGTATAGCGCGTACTTTTTGCCACAAGGTAATAAATAAATCAAATGTTTTTTTATAATTTAGTTAGATATCGAAGATAGTTACCTCAAACGAAATCAATGGTTCCAACCATGTGCTTCGCAAGTGCGGAAAATCGCACTTTTTCTCAATCAATGTGAAAGGGAACGCGAAATTTCGCATGTGCGGTTCATCGCTCCACCGATTTCGCAGAAGAAAATCGCACCAAGTGAATCAGGCTTAACTTTGTATCCTTCGTCCTCAATAAGTCCTCGGAAGGACGTTTCTAGAATGATCCAACGACTGACGTTCTCAGGATGTCCTGAGGACGTCTTCAAAACCGTGAGGACGTTTGTACCTTTTGAGGACGTCCTGAGGATGTCGGGTGTAGTCTGGGGGATAGAGTGCCCGGTCGCAGATTTGGAGCTCGAGGATCTGGTAGCACAGAGCCTTTCCCGGTGAACCTGGTCGTCAGCACACAGCTTTTGCACAGGCTAGGACCCGAAACATGGTTTTCAAACCCGACGAGGAGAGAAGCGGTAGCGCGAGGAACGCGAGGAGCGCGACCGGACATTTTATCGCTCGGGAGAAGTGTGTTTCGGCGTCTCGCCGCAGCGGGGCGCTCGTCACGTGGCTCTCGGCTCTTCTCTCATCCGTTTAATGGCGCTTTACCTTTTCGGTTTCCGCGGCCGCGTCTCGTAATGCCCGTGTCCCACTAGAGCGACAGACACAGACAAAAGACAGCGACAAGCCTCAAACCCATGCAACGTGCTCGCGATGGTACCTTTGGCAGGCGTTTAGCGTTCGGTGCTCGTAAAGTAAGCACGAGCGATTGCAAGCCTGCCAAAGATACCCTGGCGTGCATGATGCTCGTGTTTGAGCATAGCCTCCTTTATTCTACAAAGCCTCTCAAATCGCGAAAGACTCTGGTTTGAGGCTTGTCTTTGTCTTTTGTTTCTGTATGTCGCTCTAGTGGGACACGGACATAACGATCTGCCAGGCTTTGTCAGTATATAGGAGGCCAAATACTTTACTAGGGGCAATACGGGACACTCCGCTCATTTGCATTAGATGGCGCGATGGCCGCGCCGATTCCTCCCCTGGTGGCGCGGGATAATTTGGGTGTGTCCCTCTCCCTATTCTCTCTCCCCTTGTTACAAAATTTAACGTGTTTTTTGTGTGTGTCCTTTTTGTTTGCTTCTGTTTTGAGTGGAGTGCGCGAGCGCCGAAAACACGAGCTCGGAGGAAATAAAAAAAAAAGAAAAAAAAAGAAATGTCGCCGTGGAGTTGTTGGTGGAACGCGAAGCAAGCCTTTGGCGGTATTCGCAACTTTCAGCGATGGTGGTACCGTGGTGTGAGAATCGTGCTCCCTAGCTCCTGGATGATCGGGTTCACAATAAAAGTACTTGCCTACACTCTCCTGACGTGAAAAAATAAAGTAAGGCTCTAATATTTCTCGTATAAAGCAAAATTAGAATTACTTACGCCTCGCAGACCCCGCCTCGTACTGCTGTTCTACGACGATCATCCAGATGACAGCCATTTTGATAGGCGCCAGCGCGCCCCCTATAGGTCGTGAAAGTTGCGAATGGCTGGTGGAATGCCGAGCAAGGCTCCGGCGGTGGGGTTGGTCGAACACCAAGCAAGGCTTCGTCGGGATGGTTGGTGGGCCCCGAGCAAGTCTTCGGCGATGTGCATGTGCTTGTGAGTGATCGCTGTTCGGCACTGCAAAAACCCAAGCTACCACGACCTCTCGGCCCCGGCTGGCGGCGCAAGGAACCGGACCACCACCCACAACTTGGGACCCTGACTGGACTCTCTCCTCCTCCGAACTGTATAGCGTCTTTGATTTGGCTCATATTCTTTTTGTTACGCTTTCAAATCTTTCGTGTTTTTCGTGTCGCAGTTACGAAGATCGAAACGCTCGCAAGATATGTTCTATTCCTTTATATCTTTCTCTTTCTTTCCAACTATGTGTGCGCCATGTGCACCTTTTCTTTACTCTTGAATTCCGTTTCTATTAAATAGTGTTCGTAACGCCAGGAACGCCTCGCTCTCAATTCCTACCGCCTCTCAGGAAGTTCATCGCCAAGGTGTGGCACTATCACCCGGACAGGGGTCCAATTCAAATTGGAAATGTGTTTTTTTATGGGATCTTTTTGCACCCGAACCTATGGCACCCTTCCTCTCCCATTTCCTCCTTCCGCCAGAACATGTGACGGACATGCGTCACCGATGATGCCAAACGCGGGCGGACGATCACGCGGGCGCCGGGCTAGGAGTGGCGCGACGACTATCAGTGGCCACCATTGCGCGACCTGTCAGCGCATGTTGATGCCGGCGTCCTTCTCTGCGGATGGCACAGTGCCCTGTTGTGGTGCACTAAGTATGACGCGTTCACCGCTCTAAAAACAATCAGTGAAGATGGCAGGACGGACAGTGTGCTCTCTTCTCCACTGCAAGAACCGGACCTAGCAGTGCCAAAACCTGTCATTTTTTTCGCTTCCCTCGAGATCCAATCACATAAGTAAACAACTTCGCCTTCGCGTTTCTCATGCTGGTCTTATTCAGAATGTGTGAGTAAAACATATTTATGATCCGTATTTGCTGAATGCTTAGCAGTACATATTTGTTCAAAGCGTTATTGTCTGTGTAAACAGAGATTTGTGTTTGTCGAATGCAAAGCTGTAGATATTTGTTCAATGTGCAAAAAATATTGTTTCAACAAAACAATTGTCGAATGACATTTCTGGGTGGAATCTGAGTTCGCACCTTCAATTATCATTGTAGAAATACTAAAATAATTCAAACCAACTTTGTTCAAGGCCAGCATGATCTATTAGGAATAATGTTGACTATCCATGAAGTGATGAAAAATTATTCCCAACTTTCTGAATATCTTTTTTCTGGTATCGGGCTGCTGCAAAGCACCATCTTTTTGCAATTTGAAAATAGCGAGAAATTAATCACTCGTTTATATCGTCTCATGTTTAAAACACAGAACCCCACTCCTGATATCAGAATTTTGCGCCAGTAGGACATTCCCGAAAGCAGCACTTTGAAAAATTCCCGACATACCAAGCTCGCGAAAAAAGGGTCGTTTACTCAAGGTGCCTTCTTGGGCGCTTTACCGATAATTATAGTGGCAAATACTTTGCGGTGAAGTGTATGACAATACATTGCTGTACCTGCTGAACTTGCTTCTCGTGCCAACATAGTTACCTAATATAAGTTGCTCCGTACTGTTTTAAAGTGCGATTACGACTAACCCCACTTATTAGAGCAGCTTTCAAAACCGCTTGTACAAATTTCGATCCCCGCCGATCGAGCTACATGCGTGCGGTTTATATAACAGAACGTAGACATAGAGCTCATCCTACATATATGCGCCGTATAAGTGAGTCACCAATGAAGTGTTTGCTGGTTTTTAAACTAAAGAGACGACCTACGTCGCCGCGACAGAACAGCGTGCACCACTGATCTTTAAGGTCCGTTTATACTCCAACGTAACGTCGACAAGCGCGGCGTAGCGCAGCGCGCACAGATACTGATTGGTCGCAGATATCCAGTTCCTGATTGCCGGCCAATGAAAGGCGCGCGTTCTGCGCTACGCTGCGTTCACTGCGCTCAACGTCGGAGTATAAACAGCCCTTTACTATAGGGGGCTGGATGGCACTTAGCTGCTCTCCGAGCTAGAGTTCCTGTATAGGCTCCCTACCCACTCATTCACACTGGAAGCGGATCCGCGTTCGCAAAGCGGTTGCGAACGCGGTTGTATAAAGATCCAGTACAATTGTACGCGCACTCGGTGACATCAAGTGCGCGTGCGATTGTACTGGATCTTTATACAACCGCGTTCGCAACCGCTTTGCGAACGCGGATCCGCTTCCAGTGTGAATGAGTGGTACGGGAGCCAGAGTTGCGCGTTCACGTGATGAGCCGGATCAAGTGCCGTGCAGGAAAGTAGACGTTGCGCGCGCCCCGGCTAACGTTCCCTGCTTTTGAGCGCGCCGCGCGCTTCTAACGCGCTTCGCTGCTATTCGCAGAATTCAGTCACGTCAGCAGCTGGATCAATATGCCATGCAGAAAAGACGGCGCTACGGGGATGAACGCGCAACTCTGGCTCCCGTAGGCAGAGCCGTATATGTAGAGAGTTTGGCCATTCGTTGGGAAGTATAGGAGACAAGTGAGGAGGCGCCATTGGTCGAAAGCGGGCTGGGCGTGTTCCAGGGCGTCTTCAGAAATTCGAATTTTACCAGCCAGAAGCCGGAAATAATACCCTGGCGGTGTTCGCGAGAAACAAACCTGATAACTGCATTGAAGCTACTCTCGATGACTGAAAATATGGTACACGTGATGTTTCAATCACGCTCATCCAAAATGATGGTGGAAGAGTGCGACTAGCGGAACGATCGACATAATCCGTACGCCAAGCGCCGAGGGCCGGCAATTTGCCGTCCGAGCGGTCACACTCTGTCCGAGCAAAACAGAGTTGAGCGGCTCATTCGTTTCTTACATATTTCTGCATGATCATGATCAAAACAACACGTGCACCCTATTTTCAACCTCGAAGAGTTACTACACTTCAATCTTACGCGCTTATGAAAACCATTTACGAACATAGACCTTTGGTCAAAACTGTTTCTCGCTACCACCACTAGGTGATTCTTTTCGGCTTCTGGTTGGTCAAGAGAGCATGACAAGCCCTCTTTCCGCATCTGCCGCACGCCCTGGCTCTGCCCGCGCCTCCCATTGACCAAACTCTACATATACGCCTCTGCCCGTAGGGAGCCTATACAGGAACTCTACTCCGAGCCTGGTGCAAGTGAAGCCACCGGAAGTTCGATGCTTGTCCCGGAATTCGGGCGTGCGCTGGGCTTCCTAGTGCATTCAGTCGATATTTTGGACCTTGTTTTTTTGTGTCTTTGATTGGATTTTAACACTCCCGTTCTGGATTAAATCCCGAGAATGTGTCATTTGAACGTGAGACATGGTCACGCTTGATCCACTAGAATCTCAAAATGTTTACAATGAATGGCTTCCCATGATACTTCTCGGGTGTCCATGTGCTCTTACTGCGCAACAAGCAGGCTCCCTTCAGGGAACAAGCGAAAATCTAACGCCCTTGACACTTTTCGAACCAGCACTTGGGAGGGTTACAAAGACCTCCAAGCGCTCACTTCCGGAACAAGCCACTTACTTTCGGTGGCATCATACCTGTTTGCTCAATGCGCCATCCAGCCCCCTCTAGTGGAGATCAGTAGCGTGCACACATTGAAAGAAGTTAGGCCAGTGGTAAAATATCCGGCACCAAGAGACGGCGCTAGTCACCATCCCATCCTAAAGGGGAAAACAGCAACGCCATGACACATCCACCCATTGAAAGTGCGCAATGTGACTCCGTGGCTATGTTCCAAATCCTACCCGAGTAACCTGTCTCCTACGTCAGCGGGTAATACCACGTGACATCGCGAGTAAACCATCCGCGACTCGTTTTTGGAACGGCGGGGATAATCACCTGGATACTACGCGGATTGGCTTCGTCTTGGGATACGGCGAAAACAAAACATAGCAGCGATGGCGGAAAATAGCAGACGATCTCTTTTGATCATAGAGAAACCAGATAAAGACGATAATGTTAACCGCTTCGAAGTTCTTCTTTGACAGTGAGGACGCGGTATTTTCTGAGATGGCTCCACCAGCTCCTTTTGCTCACCTTCCTTTTGGGCTGTATATTGAGATAAAAATTACTCATTCCTTTCAGTTAGACATCAACATTTTTGTTTTGATTAATCTGCACCATCGCTGTAAGTATAGTCCACCTGTCCAGGGCCGGTTTTCTCGAAGCGATGGGAAACCCATTTTGGTAAACCACGGTGCCTAGGAAGGGAAAAGTACCTAGGTACTGTAATAAACGGCTGGATATAGAACAACAATAATTATTTTTGATTGGGCAGTAAGATGCGTCATCTATCTGTGAAACAAGCCAGTCATTTTGTTTATCCTCTTTTTCCGCTGGTTGTTATCGATCTAGTATGGTATTTTAAGTCAAAATATAGTAATGTTGTACTTGAAGACCAATGTATTTGCTTCAGATGGTACGAAGAAATTTTAGCTACTATGCTACAGTTTGTCGACGAATATTCTAAAATGTAAGGAACATTTCCTGCAATATGTTTTACCATAAACAACGCATAGCTTTCCCGTGCGCCTTCCAGTCTGGCAACGCCGGTGCTGTAGGCTCGTTTTTGTTCCTTGCGACGCACGTTTCTGCGATCCGTTTGCCTCTCTTCTGTTTTCCCAACCGATCCAGCGACTAGCCCACCGACCGACTGCGGACTTACTAACAAAGTGATTTGCAGACTTATTTGTACTTTAATAATGGAAACGATTTGTTTATTTCTCGTTTCTGCGACTTCTGCAGATGACATCGGCAAGGTTAATTCGTATACCGCGCTTGTACGTTTCCCATTGGTGGATGCATCGACCGACCGTCGCGGTCAGAACCAGACGCAGCGGCACTGCTTCAGCGTAAAACTTGTGGGGATTTAAAAGGAAGAAAATAAAGATGGCTCGTGAGGCGGGTGAAGCCATCCCAATCCGAAACTAACGCCGTCAAAGTTGACAATCTGACAGTGCTTATATGCCCATGGTTTGGCCAATCGTAGAAAGCTGACCACAGCGACGTTTTTGGCCGCACGCATCGCTAATAGGATTATAAAATCACAGAGAGCACTTAGAAACCACTGTAGCCAATTTATTAGGGAGGGAGGTGTGGTGGGGTTGTTGACTCATCGTATACATAAAACATTCGATGCCTTCACTGCTTTACAAGCGTTATCCTCTCATTACAAACACTCTGGGGAGAAGAAAAAAAAAAACCAAAAACTTCCACATTACCTACTGCGTTCGAACATTTTCATCTTTTAACGTAAGAATACGGAGTTCCCTCCAACGGCGAGGACCATGTTTCGGAGAAGCTCCTGTTTACGCTCGCACTCTGATAATAACAACAAGTATACCTTCCTGAGGGAAGGTACATGGTATTGATGCGGTGCAATCAATTCCTGCGCTGAAAACAGCAAATTGCAATAACCACACATAAATGGCTGCACCTCATTCTTTGTTATTTCGAAAGTCCACCGCCAAAACCAACGGAGCCAACGAGCTTTGACGGCTGTCGGCGCAAGAAGCAGACGACGAACAAATCACGTGACGTATTTACCCGACTTTATCCGGTGTTACCCCCCGATGGAGGAGGGTAGCGTGAGTAATTACCCCGGAGTAAACAACCCGCTTCTGAAACGCGAGTTGTGACGCCATCGAGTAAGCGCGAGTAAGTTTTGAAACTCCAAGGTACGAAACCTTTACTCCGGAGTCGGATCGAGTAAATTTTGGAACATAGCCCGTAAGTGACTACGTCACAATATGGCGTCTGGGTCCAAACAAACCATTGCTAGGGACGTTACTATGGACTAATGCATGGAGACTCCACATGAGGGTAGATTTTTATTTACAAGTAAGTAAATAATACTTGTAAGCAACCTAACTTCTTGATATCCAATTCTGAAACTGTTCTTGTCGTCTCAGTGTCGAGATGCATCGATGAAAGCCATTTCTGAAGCATTACACTCCGCTTTGCTTTGATAGCAGACGACATGATAGATTTGCTGGCCTCTGTTGCAGCGGGCGTCTTCATTGAATTACGTCGGTAAACGAGCGACAAAAACAAGTGCATCGCCATGGCCATAGAGGCGTCCGCAATGTGAGTTTTTTTTTCTGTGATGAACCCAGCTTAGTTCAGAGGGGTGAAAATGCCGTAAAATAAAACCATGTCATGCAGATCAGTTACGCTGACGACCTGAAGTGCATTACCGGCGCAGTGCAGGCCAGCATGAGAAACAAATTGTACGCCATCAAGGTAAGTCATTGGTTATTGTTGTTATTGAGGTTGTCAGGTTATTAAAGAATTGCATGTCTATCGCGATTTCTCAGTACTCTGTTTTTTTTTTGTTTTTTTGGTATACATCTAATTCCGCGGATGTGCTCTTTTGGTGAAGATATCCATCGAACCCGCGATGAGAGTACAATCTTTAATAAACTCACCTTATGTGTTTTATCCAGTTCGTTCGCGCTTTGGGGTCTTGCGGCAATCTGAAGAAACTGCTAGAATCTTTCTCCACGCGATAGTTACAACCAGGTACGAAACACCCTGTCATAACGCGGTTCCGCAAGCAAAACATGGCATCTCAACCGATTGCCTGAAGTGCTTTTCTCACGGGTGCAATGCGATCGTTTAGGAAACGATCATCTCGATCGACGCCCGGACTTCCGATAAACGCTATTTTGCATCCCACTCCACTCTGAATTCTGATAAGTGTCTGAAATACATTATATTTGAAACAAGTGCAATGTCAGGATATCGTCTTTATTCACACGATTCAGACGCCGGCGCTGGCTCGGCCGGCGCGCGTGAGGCAGACGGAATACCACTTGTATTCGTCGTCTGCTGCAGGCATCTTGAGGACCGGAAGTTGCAGTCGTAAATATTTAAGATACAACCGACTATCGGCACACTTCTGTCGAAACATATATGACATTCAAGCTTTCTATATCTGTGATTTTTAGAAGTTTAAATCTTACACCTGATTTTGAACGGTCGGGTTTTCGTAGCGAAACCTAGCCCCATTTATTTGTCCATAATAACGACCCTAGCAACGGTTTGTTTGGACTCATGACGTCACACTTACGGAGACCGTTGTATTCGCGGGGAGTGTTCCCCCTAGTAAAGTATTTGGAGGAGGCTATGGTTCAGCAGACGACGTCGACTTTGGCGCGTGCTTTCTGCGCACGCATTTGCTCTCGTTGATTTCTCCCCTTTACACCATGATGATGCGCTGATCTACCGGCCAATCGGCTCCCCGCTCGTGCCTGGCATATGCTATACTTCGTTTCACCTTATGTTGTACCGCAGACAAGGCTAGAAGCGCGAGCTCATAGCGTTGGGAACTGCTCTTAACGCACGTGAGCTTGTGCCACCGAGATGTGCCCTAGAGCAAGGAGCTCGCGCTTGTAGCCTTTCCTGCGGTACATCATAAGGTGAAACAGAGTATAGCTCGGGCATTCATGCGCAGAAAAATACAGAGCCAGGCGCTCACAAACTGCTCCAAATCTGCGAACGAGATTTACCATTAGTACTTGTATCTGTGAATAGTTCCTTTTGGGCTTTCTAGGGACATCAAATTCAACAACGTTTGTGTGTGTGTGTGTGTGTATTTTCTAGAAGGGTTTATTTTTTTAATCGACACAACTGCAGTGTGTATTAGTACTAAACAGGCTCCTCTTGTTATTGAAAAGAGTCGTAGCAATCGGATTCTATATCAAAAATACGTATAAAACTGTAGTTGCTGGGAAAGGGTGCTTGTTTCGGCCTTTTACGTATGCCGGTCATACCGATGCTGTCATCTTGGTTCCGTTTTAATGACCGTCATGAAAAGATTGTATTAGCACATTAACTTGGCTTGATTTTTATCCCAGTGTGTCGATTCAACAGCCGGACAAACAAACAACTGTATAAGGCTTAGTCGTGCAGGTGGATGATAATTGAAAAGTATCATTTAAAAAAAAAAAAAAGACACGCGCAAAATATAAATTTATATAAAAAAAATCAACTACGATTAGAACCCGGAAATTTCACGCTGCTACGAAACAACCCGGCTCGGGCCGGCTCTTACTTCTAGACTAAATCAAAAGGCTTAAGAATGGGGTCGCTGGCGCTGATAGATATTTATACTGCCACCGCTTTTATCTCGCGTTATTTTCCTTTCATTTTGGCTCAAATTTACCCTCCCTGGCCATAACTTGTGGGCAGTCTGAGGCATAGAGTAATTACAATAAACCGTTGCAATAAACGCTAGAGGCTCAGCTGGCGCTAGTGTCTACGGGACTTCCGGTTGCAAATTGAAGCAGACAGCATGCAGTCTACTTTTCCAGTCTCCCTGTGTAATCCTATGGGAAAACGCGCGTGAATTTTGTCTCTTCGCCAGAAAATAACAAGAATAACTTTTGTTATTTCGGTTGTACCGGATAGTATGTACCTTTATTGATATGGTGAAAGTGTTATTGCTTTTGTTACAACATTTTTTCTTTACCACTGAACGATGTTAAACTTCGCTATATTTCAGGCCCAAACCTCTGTTCCATGGCAGGTATGTAGAAACGAGCGACGATTCTAAGCAAAATAACGATCGAAAGGAATGTAAAGTGTGTTTAAAGTTTGCCAGCATTCCGCTGGTGCTTATATATTGTTAATATGCCCGTCCTGTCACTATGTGAAAATGACCCCGTCGTGGATCTTTACGGTGGTTAAAAAAACGTTCGAAACGTAAAGAATAAAGTACGTGGGCTACTAAAGGTGTGTTTTCTTATTATTTCCTATGTCGGGCAGTTTTTATCGGGCACCTGTTCTCTGGCTTCTCCCTGTTTGCAAAGATTTGGAGCGTGCGGGTGTTTACCTGAACCCAGAACAAGCATCTTCGCACATATTCATGAGCAGAAAGAATAAAGCAGAACTTATTTATTGCAAATCGGACTATATTACGTGGCTTTCAATTTATTTTGATCTTCTGCGTGCACAAGGAGTTACTTATCCAGTGTTACTGCGTAGTTCTTGCCGTCTCTCTTGGTTTTCCGCATGTCCTTCGTTCGTTTGGCACGTATATCCCCCATGCTGGAAAGCGTTGACGCCGTGTTCGCGCTAACAGTGTCCGACAGTGCACATAAATACACGTACGAAGCGGTTTTAACGCCGTTTTTCATGCCACAAATTTAAAATAAAAATGCTGAAACTGACCAATTATTTCGTCTCCGTGACTGAGAAATGTTCCAATGTGCCTAGCACATACAAATTATTCGTGATATTTTCTTTTATAGTCGAGCGCAGAGAGAAAATGCACTCGCTTTTTCCCATAGAAATGCATTAGCGGAAGTCAATTTCTGACTGCTTGCTGTCTGCTTCAAAATGCAACAGCACACTAGCGCCAGCTGAGCCTCTAGCGTTTATTGTAATAACTCTATGGTCTGAGGATTGACCCCGTAAGTGATGACGTCACAACAAGGCGTCTGGGTCCAAACAAACCGTTGCTAGGGACGTTGCTATGGACTAATGCATGGAGACTCCACATGAGGCTAGATTTTTGCTTACAACTAAGTAAATAATTTTTTGTAAGCAACCTAACTTCTTGATATCGAATTATGAAGATGTTCTTGTCGTCTCAGTGTCGTATCGCAACGATGAAAGCCATTTCTGAAGACTTGCACTCCGCTTTGCTTCGGTAGCAGACGACACGATAGATTTGCTGGCCTCTGTTGCAGCGGGCGTCTTCATTGAATTGCGTCGGTAAACGAGCGACAAAATCACCATGGCCGTAGAGGCCTCCGCAATGTGCGTTTTTTTTTTTTTTTTCTGGGAAGAAAAACCCAGCTTAGTTACGAGGGGTGAAAATGCAGTAAAATCAAACCACGTCATGCAGATCAGTTACGACGACGACCTGAAGTGCATTACTGGCGTAGTGCAGGCCAGCATGAGAAGCAAATCGTACGCCGTCGAGGTAAGTCGTTTGTTATTATTATTATTGTGGTTGTCAAGTTATTAAAGAATTGCATGTCTATCGCAATTTCGCAGTATTTTGCTTTTTTTTTCCCCCTTGATATACATCAAATTCCGTGGATGTGCTCTTTTGGTGAAGATCTCCATCGAACCCGCGATGCAAGTACAATATGTAATTAACTCACCTTATGTTTTTTATCCAGTTCTTTCGCGCTTTGGGGTCTTGCGGAAATCTGAAGAAACTGCAAGAATCTTTCTCCACGCAATAATTACAACCAGGTATACGAAGCACCCTCGCATAGCGCGAGTCCGCAAACAAAATTTGGGATCTCTACCGATCGCCTGAAGTGCTTTTCTCACGGGTGCAATGCGATCTTTTAGCAGACGATCATCTCGATCGACGTCCGGACTTTCGATAAACCATATTTTGCATCGCACCCCACTATGAATTCTTATAAGTGTCTGAAACTCATTTATTTCAAACAAACGCGATGTCAGAATATTGTCTTTATTCACACGATTCAAACGACGGCCCCGGTTTGGCCGGCCGGCGTGCGGCAGACGGCATACTTGCAATCGTCGTCTGCTGCAGGCATCTTGAGGACCGGAAGTTGCAGTCGTAAATATTTCAGAAACGAGCAATTACCGGCACACTTCTGTCGAAACATATATGACATTTAAGCTTTCTACATCTGTGATTTTTAGAAGTTTAAATCCTACTCCTGATTTTTGAACGGTCGGGTTTTCGTAGCAAAACCGAGCCACATGTATTCGTCCATAACAACGACCCTAGCAACGGTTTGTTTGGACCCATGACGTCACACTTACGGAGTCAATTCCAAGCGTTTGGCCAATGTTGCCCCTCCGACAATCGTCAGTGGTCACCTGCGCCGCGAGGGGGCCAAGGGCAACTGGCCACGCGAGCGGCGCTCCGCCGCTGATAAAGGGCCGTCGCAGCGTACACTGTTAGCAAGTCCCGTGTATTTCGTGAATATTTGGGGTGAAAAACACGCTCTTTACACAAATTACCATAAATTTACACGTTGAGTAATGGATAATTCGTTTAAAATCATGCGAGTTTGTAAAAAACGTGCTTTGGTTTGGTTATACACGCATAGCCGAGTAGCCGACCTCGAAAACACGCATCACCCTCGGTGACGACCGCAGCATTGCTGGCTATCGAAGCATCGGAATGCTTGGGGACACACCTAGAAAGGTCCGTGAAGACGAATGCCGCGGAAAGAAACATGTCTCGGAGACAGATAGGCACCATAAGCAGAGGGAGAACGAGCGGGTTGGTAGGGATAATTAAACTTGAGGATGAAAATATATTGAGTTTGTCCGTCCCTTCTCGTTTTCTTCCTCAAGTTTAACCACCATAAGCAATTACGGCATGTCGCGGGATGGGGCGAACCCCGTGCTTTTGGCGCTTAGCGTGCTCGTTGCCACTTTTTTCTGGTTTATGACAATGCGGCTTCCCTCTTGTCGCCGATTTTCGTATTTATTTTAGGGGTCTTGATAATAGTTTCGGACACACCACAACTAAAGTTATGGGCCTAAATACTCGTTCTAAACAGTCAAAATGAATATAAAAAGCGTGCCCTCGATCTGAACACGTGATATTGCACTTGGTTTCGTTTTGGCTTCAAGCCTTCAACTGCAATCGAAGGTGCCCCCGCTTCCCATGTACCCTCCTCAGAATTTACGGCGCTCCGTGTTGGCCGCCATATTAAAACTTTATGCCAGTGTTGCTGCATTTGTAGGTCATCTTTAAGTTAGAGCTGATAAAAAAAATCTGGCCACGGCGCAACGCCAATGTACGCTGGAAGCTAGAGCCGGTTTGTTTTCGTTGTTTTTGTTTGGTCGGAGAAACTCTGGAAACAACGCACGTTTAACATGGTGGCTGTATTGTCTTGGTTTGACGGGAATGGGGGAAGCTCCTCGACTTGCGAGCACATGTAGCAAATACGCGACCGGAGAAGTGCCCCTGTGAGGTTCCCGGGAGACGGAAAGTATCAATCGTAATCGTCGTGTGTGCTTGGAAAGCGAAGGAAGTCACAGGGTCCACGAGTGCGCAACCACTAGCCAAGGTTCACGACAGCGCTGCGTTGACTTCGGCGATCTCGTTCTGTTTGGTGCAATACGGCGATGCGAAAAAGATTTGAAACGTTCGTGGTGTATGGTGCGGTGCTAGGAGGTAGAAACCCACACTAACACGGAGCGCAAATCGGTTGTTCTGTGGTTGACGTTCAACGGGTTCAGTCCCGTCGTCGTCAGCTGATCCAGTCCAGCTGGTCCAGCTGGTCCGGAAGGACGCAGTGAGTGTTTTAAAAGTAAACCTTCCTTAGTTCCGTTTCAAAATGTGGGAGTATCCCGACGGATAGCGTGAGTAAAATCCTCCGGGTGTTTTCAACAAAAGTACGTCATTTTAATTGAACATTCGACTCCGGATTTTTGTCCTAAACCTGCCGTTTTTATGCTTCGTGTTGGACTGCGTTTGCACTGCGACGTGTTTGCACAGCGACGCACACCGCTCAAGTAGATGATTCTGTCCTGCAAACGACCGGTTATGCAGATGTTCGGGGAAACTTAAGACACCACCGATATTTTCCTGTGAATCTCATGTGCGTTTGTTGCGCACATCATGCGGTGTGAATAAATTAGGGCAAGATTTCCTATCTGCCCACAGATGCATGAACTGAGACCATATTTTACGTAGTGAACATAGTGCTTTTTCTTTATTTTGGGAAGAGGCGTTGGTGCATTTATTATGGTACAATCCCTTGAAAGTTGAGGGGTCGGAGAGAGCGAGCAAGCTTTCCCAACTTTGTCTATTTTCTCTCCGGCACTGCCCCTAGTTACTAAAATTTCAGTTTCACTAGGCATACCTACTAGCAGGTACAAACTTCCCTAAAACAAGTAAAAGGCAGGGAAAGTCAGGACGGTGCGGACTTCGTGTTTCGCGCTTTTCGCACGGTGACTGGGTAAATGCTTTTTTGAGGTATGCGAAATATACAAGCGATTTTGTTACGCCCGTCGTTTGCGTCTCTCCAGCAAAACGAATAAGATGATCTACAAAGGCGCAATAACAAGCCAAGATTTACGATAACAGTGCGTTTGCTTCGGTGCTCCGTGTATAGTTGCACTATGCCCTGCTCTCTGCAACACCGTGTCATGACGAAGAGCTGGAACGGTCACGGTTTGTGCTGGCCTACCGGTTGACAGAAACCCGCATCGCCCGCATCGGCACCGAGTGCACTTGTGCTGTTGATGCTCAAGCCTTTCATCCGCGGCTTGTCGCCAGCTTATCCTGCCGCTCAATGGTGAGGAAGCGGCGAGAGCAACCTATGAAGTAAATGTAAATCCTCGTTCATCCAGTTACCCGGTGTCAAAGTGTGGAAGATGTCCAACATGTACTGAGGGCGGGAACTACGAGCGTTTTGCCTTGCTTTTATAGCCGAAACCAGAGCAACGAGATAACTGCCTAGCGTACTCCAAAATGACGGAAGCAATATGTTTCAACAGATCGAGTACATCACCGGGGATGTAGGCGAGACGGTGCACACTGTTTAAACACTTGCAGTATCCACGAGTGGTACCAGGAAAACGACGTCAACAGAGAAGGAGCTCGCGATTCAGCATAATGCAGTGCTACGGGCCCGTGAATCTTCAAAGTTCGGGGTGGTGGCGGTGTAAAAAAAAGATGCATCAGCGCCACACCAGTGATCATGAATAACACCGGTCACAAACTCCCAAGCCCCGTCGCTCCACTCGACACCGACATGACATACGACAACAAACTGCATCAAAACGCCCCAAAAGTGAAGGTGTCTGCTCCCGTTCGGAAACTAGCGGAAGTGAAGTGTTGGGCTGATGTCCTTCACAATAATATATAAAAAATACTTTGTGAGAGGATCATTTCCATTTGTTTTTGAATACCTAATGATAAAATACCAACAATTTGTTTTTGTATCTGATTCAAGCTTGTCGGACTGCTCATAACACTGGTCGAGCATGAAAACAGCAAACATTTAAACTTTTTTTATGACCGGGTTAAGATTTATTGTTAATAGATCGTTATTTTTCGCAACAGACTAACATTATAGATTTTGCCTTCATACATTTGAAATGCAAACAGTTCTTACATTCAGCGACCAAAGAGCTCACCCGCACATGTCAAGCTTATATACGCCGCGGGGAGAAAGAACGTTGAGTAGGAAGTGTCGGGTGCTGTATCGTTGATGTGTTTGTGTATATGTCAGTGTTGTGTAATACGTGGTACTCGTGTTGTCTGGGATGTATGTGGGTTGGCGACTACTCGTGATCGTTCGCAGCGTGTTTGCAGACTTTTTTTTATAGGCTGTTAGAAATCTGGCTAGTTGGCGTAAGTTACCGCCCGATTCCAAATAGTTTGCTCGAGTTTTTTACCCATGTAAATTCGGCATTCGTTTTTTCTTTTTTTTTTTTTTTTTTTTTAGTAGCGGCTTCGTCGTAGGTGGCGAAGCCGCCGACCGCCGACAACGCACTTACGTACCTTTGCACGTAGATATGTCCGCCGCTTGGAGACTGTTTACTCTGTATAAAAGACATCGAACGAGAACAGACGCGTCCTGTGTGCTCTCAATTCGGCTGAAAGGAGTGCGGCTCGCTGGGCTCCTCTCTCGCCTGATCTCGGCTCCTGGCCGCCATGTTTCATGAGCAACACGCTCAACCGTGTTTTGCGGAAGGCAGATACGGTGCATCGTGTTAAGTTTACACGGCACCTCATGTGCAGACGAATAACACACATGGCTGCGTGTAAAACGAACACGTTTTGACGTGTCCGCTATGGGACAACGGTTTGCACGTCTGAGCGTGTTATTTTTGCTAACAGTGTATGACCGGGGGCTTTTGGGACCGCGGCGCGGGCGATAACAGACAGGATTCGCCTTATCTACTACTTACTGATTTGAAACAACATCTAAGCTCATGTTCTAATACTTCCCTACGCGCTTTCCATTTAAATATACGTTCTGCAAAGAACAAAGTCATTGACCTCGAATGTCTTTTTGGACAGTGTGAAATTCCTTTCGATGTAATTATATTAAGTGAAACTCGGTATTCTGATGAAGGGGACGCTTTTCATTTGCCATCCTACAATGCCTATTGTTTTAATCGCACAACTAGTCGTGGTGGAGGTGTTTGTGCACTAATAAAATAAGGCTTGGACCGTGAACTGTTACCATGTTTTTGCTCTATCTCTAGTGATTATGAACTCCTGTCTTTGCTGACAGATAATACGCTTGTTTCTGTAATTTACCATCCACCTGATGGCAACATTCCGAATTTGCTTGCTTTCTTTGACACTCTCCTGGGATTCTGTAGCGACAATAAGCTAGCTGTGATAATTGGAGCTGATTTTAACATTAACATACTACTTAATACGACACCTAAGTATGATTTCGTTTTCTACTTGCTACGTATGACTGCGTTAATGTGATAACCAAACCAACTGGAATCACGGAAAACACGGAAACCCTAATTGATCTCTTTATCATACATGTTGATAACACTTGTGTGATTAGCGGAATTTTAAATTATCATATAAGTGACCATTTTCCAACTTTCTTTTGCATAACAGCTAAGCGATGCCATAAAAATAACAAGAAGTTCATCAGTCGTTTTCAAGATATCACGCTTGATAACGTTGAAAAGTTTCGTGAATATATTATAAATGAAAATTGGTCTGACGTTGTTAATGAAACAAACCCTGATGTAGCGTGCAATCTTTTTCTGAACAGGTTCAGAAAGCTGTATGCAAGCAATTTTCCGTATAAGACATTTAAAACCTCCAAAAGAATTCGTAAACCCTGGATTACCCCAGACCTCTTATCAAAAATTAACATAAAAAATCGATTGTTTGAAAATTTTAATAAAACAAGAGATCAGACGGATCTAAACGATTTCAAATTATATAAAAATAGGCGAACAAAAGAACTTCATAAGGCAAAGGCGTAATCATAGGAACTTGGGCTCGTCAAGTGGACGTGTCGATGTTCTATGGAAAAGCATTAATTCAGTCCTACAATGTGACTGGTCTCATGTTGGTGTGGGAAAGCTTTTTGTGAATGGCACAGAACTTACAGGTGTTGCTTTAGATAATACGATTAACAATCATTTTGTAAACTTATCAACAAACGCATATAGTAATAAAGCCTGTTCATACATTGAAAAAAAGATTGAGAATTCTGTTTTTCTAGATCCAGTTGTTGATACCAAGGTGTTTTCGGTGTTTATGTATTTAAAGAACCTACGTTAGAGATGTTGATGATATCCAGATTAAGCCAGTAAAATATGTTCTAGACATTATAACACCATATGTAACACATATCTTCAACTTGTGCATATCGACAGGAATATTTCCTGTGTGTATGCAACTAGCCAAGGTTTGCGTTCTGTACAAGAAGGGAGATAGGAATGACATTAATAACTATAGACCTGTGTCAATACTGCCAGTCTTCTCAAATGAACTTGAAAAAGTTATTCATACCCGCTTGTCTAACGTTTTTGACAAACATAAGCTAACTACAAGATCTCAGTTTGAATTTAGAAAGCATAAATCAACTGAACTTGCCTTACTTGAAGAGAAAAAATTTATGTTAAGAAATCTCGAGAAACGAAAACTAGTACTTGGTACTTACGCAGGCTTTACTAAGGCTTTTGATTTTCTACGCCATGAACTATTATTGAAAAAGCTGGAATATTATGGAATTCGCGGACAAGCTTTAACTCTTGTTCAATCTTATCTTTGAAACCGGAAACAATACGTTTGTTGTAAAAAATTTATTTCCCGAGTCAAATCGGTAATATCGGCGTACCTCAAGGCAGTATTTTAGGACCTTTTCTTTTTAACGTTTATGTCATGGATATTGTGAACATTCACCAGACAACTAAATTTGTTATATATGCTGACGATGCGACGCTTCTTTTTGCTGCTGATAAGGCACATCAACTTATATCTATGGCCAACATATTACTGGGTAAATTAGGAGAATGAACCGATAAAAGCGCTTTAAAAGTAAATACCAATAAAGTTATTTCTCCATTAGAACACATTTATATAAACTCGGTAAATATTAAATTGGTTGGGTCATTAAAAACGCTTGGTGTTGTGTATTCACAAAACATGTCATGGAAGCATCATATTGAGTATTTAAAAAATAAATTAGCAAATATTGTAGGTCTGGTATATCGGAATCGATACATATACTTCCGAGGTCGGTTCAATTATTACGGTATAAATCTGTATTTTTTGCTCATTAAACTTACTGCCACCTGGTTTCGGGTACTACCACGGCAACAAATCTTAAGATGATACATTTACTCCAAAAAGAATGTTACGTACAATTGCTAATGTGCCGTTCTGCTCGTATGCAGAAAACCTGTTCAGAATGTTTAATATATTAAGTATCTACAACATTTATAATTATAGGCTCTCTACAAAGTATAAACATGAACTGTTCAGTAACCGTACTTACAAAATTGAACTGTCTGGTTTAAACCAACGCGTTCCCAATTATTAATTTCGAAACCCTAAATACTGAAATGTACCTACTTGCCGACTAAACCAAGGGAAGGAAATGTTATGCAACAGATTACCTAAACTGCCTAATTGTTTTAGTCACAGTAATGTTCACGTAGATACCATCAGCATGAAAGAATTGCGTTCGTTGATGTGCCGCGTTGTTGTAGACGACTAATGTTTTTTGGTGTGCGTGTGTGCTTTCAGTTCTCTCTCGCCTTGTCACTGCTGCAGAATGCAGTTTGGGGGCCGAGAACTCGTCAAGCCGTTTCGTGCGGCTTTTTTTCTCGGCCTCCGGCATTATAAATGGGAAATAAAAATATATATTATAAATGTCTTCGTGTTGTTGAACCGCCATGCTAAGCCATTCTCCGAGACGGGTATACGCAGCAAGGGGATTCCCCCAAACTGTACCTGCCACTCCTGAAGTATAAAGGGGCGGTTAATTGGGCTCCAGTTTAAAGCCTCTGCGGTCAGTTTATACGAGCGATATTAAACTTTTGTACTCGAAGCGACCCTTCGCTGCCATTAGGCAGGGACGCTAGATACTTCCATGTCCCCACGGAGCTGGTCACGTGACGTAAAATCTCTCTTGGCCGCAGCCACGGCCGCGAGATGAGAAAACCGCCCCAGGTCACACCCTCGGTCCACTAACTGTTTGCGCATGTCGCACACCAGTGCAGAAGTACTGTTGTTGACATCCCGCGCATGACGGGGATACCAATGCCGCGGACAAGTATTTTGGGAGGCATCGCCAGCAATGAGCCGCAACCAGGTGACATGAGGACTAGCGGACTTGTAGCAGGTTTTAGGTCTAGTGGCGACCGAGGCGTGCTGGAAGTTATCGGCGATCAGGTGAAGTGTGCAATTCCAACTCCGCGGCTGCCCAGTGCATTGATATTGCGGAGCGACGGCGAGCAACGAAGATCTCAGGTGTACGAAACAGACGAGGAGACGGAGCTATAGGAAGCTCGTGTGGTCAGCCATCGTACCACGTTAACTTATGCGGGCCCCGGCGAGGATCCTGGTCGTCCATTTGTCTTAGATCCTTGGTATATACTTCGCACCACCACAGATATACTGTGGCGCAACAAACACGTCGTATCTAGAGTTCCTGTATAGGCTCCCTACGGGGGCCAGAGTTGCGCGTTCACGCATGGCATGTGGATTCAGCTCCTCACGTGACTGAATTCGGCGAATAGCAGCGCCGCGCGTTCGAGGCGCGCGGCGCGCTCAAAAGCCGGGGAACGTACGCCGGGGCGCGTGCAACGTCTACTTTGCTGCACGACACTTGATACGGCTCCTCACGTGATTAGATCTCGGCGAATAGCGGCGAGGGCGGCACGCGGAACGTGGAATCAAACGCGCAACTCCGGCTCCCGTAGGGAGCCTATAGACCTTTTCTTTAACGGCGCCGCCATCTTGAGAATTGCGGCGCCGACGATGCCGTCTAGCGGCTTAGAAAAAGAAATGCCGGCTAGTTCTGGCAGCACAGCTATATGGGTAGGCAACGGTGTGGGTATGGGGGGAACTTGGCTAGACTTGGCTATGGTGGGCTGCAATGACTTGGTTGGAGCTTGTCCGGTTGGATCCAGCTGGCTACTCACAGGCCATCACCTTGCCTCCTCGAGAGAACGAGGACGAAGACGGTGGGGTGTTTTGATTGAGTTTCCACTGCGAAGTATATATGAGCAGTTTAATGTAGTCTATGCAGGTAAGCTCTCGGCATTTGATAGCTCCATCTTGAGTGGTGGCATGCAGACGTTTTCATACCTTTCACATACCGTGGGGCTTGCAGTGATAACCTAATTGGACCACCTGCACCGGGAATTAAAATCGGTCCTCTTGTCGTAGACGAAGTGGTCGTGAGCTTAAACGTGACGTTGAGTCTGATACAAATCTCTCGCGATTCAAGCTCGCAATCGACTGACTTCATAAATAAGGATTCTTGGGGAAAATGCGAAGCTCGATAACATTGCAGCCACAGTCGCGCTGCAGCTTCTTGTGCTCATGGCACACTTTCTGCTATTGTTCTTATGCTTTTTAACATTATTTATCCATCCGAAGATCACGCAGTGGTAGCCAGACAACCGTAGATTTTCGGAAATTGCAGCACGGTAAAAAGGAGCACTCGGAACTAACTCATGCACGACGTCCGTTTTTAAGCCTTTTCGCCCATACCCTTGGCGGTTGCATACCTTGTGTCAGCGGGCAATCCAAGAATGCACCAGGTCGAGGCTACGTCAGTTACTGGCTGGTTCGAGGTTATGCGAAAAAGGTCTATAGACCTTTCCAAAAACGAGCTTGTGGCCGGTGCCATTTTGAGCGTTCGTGCGTATGGCGCGTGCTTTGCTCGCTTTCCGAAGCGACGAACACGCACGTGCTGGGCTGTGAAGATCGCACGCTGGACTGTGATTTTGTAAACATTGGAAAGGTCTATCCAGGAACTCTAGTCGTATCACCTTATCTTCCTCTTCCTCCCTGCAGTATTCTGAGTTTAGTCAAGTTTAGCGCTCGTAGGGGCACGTTTGAACGAGAGAAGCGCGTGTCCCACTCGCAGTGGCGCGTGCTCAGTTCGTGCATGCTACTATAGGTTTTAAACAGTTGACCCTGGAGTTTGGAATAAACAAGTAGACCGTCACCGGTGTCCTTGCTTGCCCTCCAGGGGGCCCGCGAGGAGGCGGGCCCCCGCCGTTACCGGGGCGCCTTAGCGGATGAATCCGACGTCAGCACCCCGGCCTCGACGACGGCTGCAGCAGCGGCTGCCACTCCTTTCTCAACATTGACAAGGCAAGACATCGCCACAACAAGCATTCAAGGTCATTCATGCTGCCCTGCGCCGGTACACGACAGCACCTCTCGGACCACCACCTCATCACTACCAACACCGGCCCCCACCTCCAAAAATAGAATATGGCGACGAGGATGGGATTCGAAAAGGGCAACGACAGTTTCAAGGCAAGCTCTGCGTCCCGGTCGCATAGTTGGCAAGAACCTGCACCTCTTGAACGTTTTTTTGTTTTGTTTTTTTCTTCGCAGCGGCAATTCGGTTAGACTATTTCGGACCAGTCGAGTTAGCGTTTGGTTTTCTCCTTTTCTCTCGGTCTTTTCGTGCAGCCTACTTCGAGCCAGGTAGTACTCATTTCTCCGAACCAGGGGGGCTATGTTGCGCTTTTTGGACTCCCAGGAGGCTAGGAAGAAGGAAGTGACGTCAAAAACGCAGCAAATGCAGATTGGATGTTGATTTTGTTTTCTTCTGCCAACATCCAATCTGCGTTTGCTCTAGTCGTTGACGTCACTTCCTTCTTCCAAGTCTCCTGGGAGTCCAAAAAGCGCAACATAGCACCCCAGCGCGTCTCGGAACTCCTGTAGGCCTGACGTTTCGAACGCCGAGTTCATTTCTTTTATAGCTTTACTTGTTTTTGTTGTTTTTTTCGGACGCAGCGCGTCCCTGAATCTATTGTTCCAGGCAAGAAATAAGCCCTGAGAAAGTTACCTTGTCTTGCGAGACAGCATTTTGTTTTTGGTTCCGTCCGCCCTGCGATGACGTGAACATTGTCCCAGGCAAGAAATAAGCCCTGGCCGAGGCAGCTGGCCTTCAGAGCTAGCTATTTTTTTTTTCATCCCGTCTGCCCTGCGATGACGTAGACTTTTATCAAATCGAGTTTTGTTTTTGTGTTGTACGTTCATGGTAAGATCTGGAGAATTCGGAGGTGTAGCGTAGTTACGCTCAAGCTGTTTGATTTTTTATCGTCGTGATGCTCCGACGCCGATCCAAGTCAGTGCCCAAGATGGCCCCAAGCTCCTGCCTACCGACATGACTGTTTGAAAGATGGCCACCCGTCTTCATTGACACTTCGCCGAGATGAAATGAAGCAACTCCTGGTTTTCCTGTGAGGCCTGGTTTTCTGCTGCGTCTGGTTCCCCTGCAAAGCCTGGGTATTCAGCTGCATATGACTTTCACGACACAACTTCAGAGAAAGAGCGCGCCCGCACGCGCCAAGAACTTTCAGCTAAAGCCACCTTGTGTTGTGCTTCGCTTTCGCTTGTGAGCAGCTACGTTCCTTGGTACCGCCGTATGCGGAAGAATTAGCACCTCTTGCGCTCAAGGCGACTGGTGCCAGGAATAGATTTAGTTTTCGAAAAGACTTTTGCGTTCGACAATCAAAGTACCAAGGTTTTGAGAACAATAACGCTTGAAGATTCTCAACAAACTTTCAAACACATGCACGAGCACACTTTTTCTCTGAATTTGACTGAACCTATGGAAATGACACTGACTTTTCACCGGACTTGATTTTTTTTTTTTTTTTTTGGGGGGGGGGGGGGTCTTCATTACGAATGCCGAGATTCTTGTTTTTGTAGGACTTACTTTTCACTTTAGCAAATGCTTAAAAATTAAGAAAGGAAGAATACAGACGTGTTTCAGAGTGCTTTCGTGTTCTTCGTTTGGCTTTGGATTAGCCCCGTGCGCGACCGAAAGCGTCGCTGTGGTCGGCCTTCCACGATTGGCCGAACGCTGACTATGACGTCGGAAAGGGGATTTATCATCGACGGAAATAAGACGAATGAAAGAACTTTAATTTTGACGGTGTTCGCTGTGTTCCTTTGAGAGCGCAATGATTTCAATCTTCCACCATGCTAATAACAAACACCATCGAAATTGTTATTTGCAAGGTAATGACGTCACAAGGAGGAACCACGGGAGGGCGCCACCAAAACATCTCGCCGCTAATTCTCCAATCATGTTTGTGTAAAAAAAATATTAAGAAAGGGAGAATGTAGTATTCTGAGCTTAGTCAAGTTAAGCGGTCACACGGGCATGTTTGAACGAGAGAAGCGCGTGCCCCACTCGCAGTGGCGCGTGCTCAGGTCGTGCATGCTACTACCGGTTTAGAACAGTTGACCCTGGAGTTTGGAATAAACAAGTAGACCGTCACCGGTGTTCTTCCTTGCCCTCGGCGGGGCCCGCGAGGACGCGGGCCCCCGCCGTTACCGGGTCGCCTTAGCGGATGAATCCGACGTCATCTCCCCGGCC